>CATKRY010000148.1:0-64694 GCA_949775005.1 Orthosia gothica
CGGGATCGGATAATATAGAAGAAGGATTTAAAATCTATTCAGAAATGAATGCAGCCCAAGTAACACAGACGTGCTGAATAATGATTGAGTAAGAGCAATCAATATTGATCAAGAGCATAAGCTGAATAACGTCTGAGTACCGTCTATTCAGCTGTTATTCAAGCAAAAATGGCCCCAATTTTAAATCATCATCATCATCATCATATCAGCCGAAAGACGTCCACTGCTGACATAGGCCACCCCCAAGCGTCGCCACATTGACCGGTCCCGTGCATCTCGTAACCAGCGGATCCCCACAACCTTCGCCAGGTCATCGGTCCACCTGGTGGGAGGCCTTCCAACGCAACGTCTTCCGGTTCGCGGTCGCCATTCCAGAACCTTTCTGCCCCATCGGCCATCCGTTCTGCGAGCAATGTGCCCTGCCCACTGCCACTTAAGTTTGGCAATTCTTCGGGCTATGTCGGTAACCCTGGTTCTCTTGCGGATCTCTACGTTTCTGATTCGATCACGCAAGGAAACTCCGAGCATAGCCCTCTCCATTGCCCTTTGAGTGACTGTAAGCTTTCTGATAAGGCCCATTGTTAGCGACCACGTCTCAGAGCCATATAGCCAAACGATATCCTACTGAAGACCTATTTCGACTTAGTAACCTGCTCTCAGTCAGGAAACTTTATATTACACAAATTATACTAAAAAAACACAAGTCTCTTGCCTATGATGCTAGCATACTGAAAAAAAGAAGGAAAGACTTGATATTAAATATCCCTAGGACAAGGACTTTGCTTGCCAGTATGCAATTTAGCAAAAGATCTGCAGCGCTATATAATAAAATCAATAAATACATCTACATTTACCCCAAAACCTACTATGACAGTAAAAAAATAATAGTGGAATGGATACAAAAGCTTACCTACAATGATACCGAAACACTTCTGAAACCTTGACACAAACACACCCTCACACTCATATACTCTCAGTCACACCTACAGGCTACACACCCACTCACATAAACTCACACACATACTTACACCCACTCATACACACATTTGATTTAAGTTAATGTAGCCATAAGCCCCAAAATGCATCCACTTCAGACCCTGTTGTTATTACACCTCCTAAACCAGCTACATCCACATTTGTCCCTTTTTGGAAAACACTATCAAAATTAAAAAATTCTATTCCGATTTTAAAACGAGTTCCCCGCGGCGCTAGACCTCTAGTGGCACAACATCTTGCAGGTTGCATCCGCCATGCCGTCCGGGAGAACTCACAAAGTGCTTGGGAACAACTTCTCACCTTTCCTTACAGAATTTTAAACGTTCAAAAGAATTTGGCTAGCAAAAAGACATTAACTTCACAAATTAAAGAAAATTGTAACATTTTGGCCCATCATTTGGATTCAAAATTATCGACACAGAGGTTTACCTCTTCAAGAGGTATATCCCATCTGGTCGAATCGAAATTAGGGGAAGGTGATATTAGCGGAGCAGCCAGGATTCTTTTTAGTAGTGATGTGGTGGCACCGTGTTCTCCAGATACTCTTGCAGCTCTGGAGAGCAAACACCCTGCCCCAGTGGATGGTCTTTCTTTTCCCGACCCTCCCGATCCTGATATTAATACCCTCACCATTACAGGTCGAGAGGTGATCAGATCCGTGTGTTCCTTCCGGAGTGGCTCTGCTGGCGGCCTTGACGGCCTGAGTCCTCAGCACTTAAAGGGCCTTATGTGTTCAGGCGCTGGGGAAGCTGGTGAGTTGCTCTCGAAGGAGCTTACGGCTCTGATGAACCTTATGCTGTCCCGTAAGGTAAACGAATCCGTCATCGACGTCTTGTACGGAGCCAATTTATGTGCCCTGCGCAAGAGGGATGGCGGGATTCGTCCCATTGCCGTAGGAACTACTTACCGGCGTATGGCAGCCAAGATTTGCTGTAAATTGTATGGTGAGGTAGTTTCGGATAAATTTCAGCCCCTGCAGCTTAGTTACGGCTCCAAAGGGGGCTGTGAGGCTGCCGTACATGCATTATCGACCTTCCTAAATTCTGGCAAAGGAGAGGTCATCCTGAAGGTTGATATTAAAAATGCATTTAATTCGGTTAATAGGGACACCTTGCTGGCAGAAGCTAAAAAAGAAATACCTCAAATTTTTAGTTTTCTCTGGCAATGTTATAGGCATCCATCTAAATTACTTTATCGGGACAACCTTCTGGAATCCGCTGTTGGCTGTCAACAAGGTGATCCTCTCGGGCCAGTGATCTTCAGTCTGGCTATCCACCCAATTATTCGACAGCTGAATTCAAAATTTAACGTTTGGTATCTCGATGATGGAACCCTGGGAGGCGATGTAGACACAGTTTTAGATGACCTGCAATTTTTAAAACACCAACTAGATTATATAGGACTAGATCTAAATTTTTCTAAATGTGAGTTATTTTTATCTGATAGTACCGACAGACAAGTGACACTTTCAAAATTCAATAAAATAGCCCCCGAAATCAAAATTATTGAAAAAAGCTCTCTTCGTCTCCTCGGGTCCCCAGTCTTCGATGAATCCTTTCCCGATTTTATTGCGGGAAAAATTCAATATTTTAACAACATTTCGGAAAGATTGCTCCAAATTAACATGCATTCGGCCATTACCATAATTCGCTTTTGTTGTTTTGGCCCCAAATTAACATATTTCCTTCGTGCTTCCCATCGATGGAAGCACCCTCCTCTTTTAGAAAAAATGAACCAAATTATCCGTCATACACTAACTTTAATTTTAAATGTGGCCATGGACGACCGAGCTTGGGCACAAGCTACTCTTCCCATCCGTATGGGAGGCCTCGGCGTCCGCAAAATTTCTAGTATTAGTTTACCGGCATTTATATCCTCGGTCCACAGTACTGAGAAATTAATCAGGAATATCCTAGCACCCATACTGATTAATTTTGATGTGCCGTGCTTCAACGAGGCTATTGATGCTTGTAGACTCGCTTGCCCGAATTGTAATCTCCCCGACTACCCATCATTGCAGAGACGGTGGGATGGGCCGCTCTGCAGAGCAGTTCAGGAGCACCAAATTGCCACTTCTGCCTCTCCTGCCGAACGCGCTCGCCTGCTGGCTGTGAGTGAGTGGGAGTCGGGCCTCTGGCTTCACGCACTTCCGTCGTCGAACATAGGCACCTTGTTTGACGACACTACTTTCCGCCTCGCTGCTTCCCTACGTCTTGGCGCTCCCTGTTGTACTCCTCATCGTTGTCACTGTGGCGAAGTTGTCAACAGCCTCGGTCACCACGGTCTTTCATGCAGCCGAAGTGCGGGTCGCATAGCGCGTCACGGAAACTTAAACGACATCATCCGACGTGCTCTCGTCGCCGTCGGCGTTCCGGCCGTATTGGAACCCCATGGCCTGGCACGCGACGATGGCAAAAGACCGGATGGGATGTCTTTGTTTCCATGGAAGATGGGTAGGCCTTTAGTGTGGGACGCTACTTGTGTCGATACTCTTGCGCCATCCCATCTTCCTAGCTCATCGTGCTGTGCTGGCGCTGCCGCTGCGGCTGCAGAGAACCTCAAGCGGCGGAAATATAATAACCTCATTGGTAGTTATATTTTCGAGCCGTTAGGGGTTTAAACTCTTGGTCCGTGGGGTCCGAGTGCTCACGCTTTGTTTAAGGAAAAGCCAAACGCCTAGTTGACACTTCGCGTGACCCAAGGGCTGGCTTTTACTTTGGTCAGAGAATTAGCATTGCCATACAACGTGGCAATGCTGCCAGTCTTTTGGGCACATTACCAGTGGTCAACGATGGAGAGGAGTTTTTCGACGCCATATTTTAGTTAAGTGTATATTTTTAGGTTTAGTTAGTGAGTAGTTTTTGGTTTAAGTGTATATGTTTGTAGTCTTAGTTAATTAAGTATTTTATACACTGTATATACTTGTATCTATGTAAATAAATACCTAGTAAAGAAAAGCAAAAAAAAAAAAAAAAAAGATAATGTTTATTTGTGTAGTTTTAGCATTTTTTTTTTTTTTTTTTTTTATAATTCTTTTTCTCTTTGTATAATACGTCTTGCTATGGAAGAGCGGACTCTCCTAACACAGGCACTATCTGCCTAAAAGGAGGATCCAATCAAAAAAAAAAATTGTTTTTACCTAAACTTGTTTTACCAATAAACTATTTTTCATTTTCATTTTCATGTCATCACTGGCAACACACACTGGTCATAGACTCTCGTCTTGAGACACTGCGGTAAGTTGGACGAGAAGATACCGCGCAACTTCCCAAACGCTGCCCAGCCGAGTCGGATTCGACGGTTGACCTCATTCTCGAAGTTGGCCCTACCCAATTGGATCGTTTGTCCCAGGTACACATAGTCGCCCACAACTTCGAGTGTAGAGTCTCCAATCTTGATAGGAGTGGGTGTAACATGGGCATTCAACATCAACTTAGTTTTGTCCATGTTCATCCTAAGACCCACTCTTTCGGAAGCTCTACTGAGATCATCGAGCATTGTACTGAGGTCCTCCATGGTCTCAGCCATAACCACTATATCGTCGGCAAACCGAAGGTGAGTGATGTACTCGCCATTGACGTTGATGCCTAGCCCTCTCCAGTCCAGAACCTTGAAGACATCCTCCAGTGCAGCGGTAAAGAGCTTCGGAGATATTACGTCTCCCTGTCTCACACCTCGCTGCAGAAGGACGGGTTCCGAGGTCTGATCCTTAAGTCGAACTGACATTGTGGCGTTTTTGTATAAACACTTCAACACTTCGATGTACCGGTAGTCAATTTGGCACCGTTGGAGAGACTGCAGTACAGCCCAAGTCTCGATTGAATCGAAGGCTTTCTCGTAGTCCACAAGCGCTAAACAGAGAGGCAGGTTGTACTCTTCGGTCTTCTGTATAACCTGCCGCAGCGTATGTATGTGGTCTACGGTGCTGAAGCCTTAACGGAATCCGGCTTGTTCGGGAGGCTGGAAATCGTCAAACCTGCGTGCGAGAAGATTCGTGATGACTCTTGAAAACAGCTTGTAGACATGGCTAAGGAGTGTGATGGGCCTATAGTTCTTCAGTAGGGCATTGTCACCCTTCTTGAAGAAGAGTACCACCACACCCCTGCACCATGCCTGTGGCGTTTTCCCCTCGAGTATGACGGAATCAAAAAGCTTCTGAAGGGCCTTAAGTACTGGTTTTCCACCCGCCTTCAGGAGTTCGGCCGTAATTCCGTCATCACCCGGTGCCTTGTTGTTCTTAAGTTGTTTCAGAGCCATCCTAATCTCATACAGGCTGACGTCCGGAATGTCTTCGGTATAGTGTCGGGTCAATCTAGCTCTTGGGTCATTCGCTAGATTTGCAACGGGTTTACTTTTTGACGTGTACAACTGTCCATAGAATCTCTCGATCTCCCTCAGAAGCTCCGGTTTGGCGGACACGATCCTGCCATCATCGGTCTTCAGTTTCGTGAGCTGGCTCTGCCCAATAGACAGATCTCTTGCAAAGACCTTGGAGCCTTTGTTCCGCTCAATCGCGTCTTTAATACTTTCAGTATTAAAGCGGCGGAGGTCGCTTTTCAAGGACTTTGAGATCCGTCTATTTAGCTGCCGGTATTTCAACGAATCGTGTGAAGACTGCAGGATCATCTCACGCCTCTCCTTCATGAGCTTGAGAGTATGATCAGAGAGCTTTTTGTTTCTATCTGTACGGCGGGTCTTGAAAAACTTAGACCCGACCGTATGGACAGCTTCCACGAACCCATCGCTGTATTCGTCCACGGAGCTCCCTAGGCACTCGAAACGATTCTGGAGTTCGAGCCGAAAGCTCTCGGGGTTTTGGACCTGGATTTGTGCTGGACGGAGCGTGGACTTCATCAGTCAAGACCTTTCACGCTTAACATTAATGTTCAATGTGCCTCTTACTATGCGGTGATCACTCCCGGTTTTCACCGAATTGATCACTGAGACATCATTGAACATTTGCTTCTTGGTTGACATGATGAAGTCGATCTCGTTTTTAGTTGCACCATCGGGGCTTTGCCAGGTCCACTTCCTGTGCTCACGCTTTCTGAAGAAGGAGTTCATCATGTAGAGGCCCTCCTTCTCCATAAAACTGGCCAGTAGGTGACCCCGGTGGTTCCGGCGTCCAACTCCAAATTGCCCCACTTGCAGCTCATCCTCGTCTCGTTTGCCTAGTTTCGCGTTGAAGTCCTCCATGACAACGGTGAAGTGAGTTTTGAAACCATGCATGGCTATAGAGATATCCTCATACATGGCCTCTACCTCGTCGTCGGGGTGTGCCGAGGTCGGGGCGTAGACCTATATGACCTTCAGCGAATATCTTGCGGATATTCTGAGTATAAGGTACGCCACCCTGGTCGACACACTCTCGATCTTCACCACGTTGTTCACAAGAGACTTGTGGACGATAAACCCAACACCACCCTGGGACTGCCGGTCTCCCTCTCGGAAATAGAGCAGGTTACCGGATTTGAGGATTATCGAGTCCTCCCCCTCTCTTCGGACTTCAGATAACCCTATAATACTCCATCGTAACCTGCTCAATTCTTCCTCAAGTTCGGCTATCTTCTCGTCGGTCCGGAGTGTTCGCGTGTTTTATGTTCCCAGGTCCAGTCGTCGGTGTTTGTAGGGGTAGCCGGGTCCACTCCGGGGATTCACCTAGCACCCCTTGCCACGCCATCGCCTCGACCGCTTCCGTAGCCGAGGGTAGACGGGCTGCCGGACACTCGGGGCCGTTTTTTCGGTGTGCTGTTCATTAGGTTTGGGGGGGTTTGCCATAATCGCCACGCTTGGCAGGCGGGTTGGCGATCGCAGTTTGTTGTTTAAGTGCACAGAGAACGCTGCTGCCCATTCTCTGGTGTGTCCCTTAGTCGCCTCTTACGACACCCACGGGAAGATATGGGATGGTGAAATTCTTTACGTCCGTCACCATACGGTTTTAAATTTTAAATGCTTAACGCTGAATAACATTTATTTATTTATTAGGTTAACCAACAATTGTTTACACACATAATATACATAGCGATTGACAGACATACATTTGCAAGTGTAACAACCACTTATAGGCTAACACCGCATGTACAGTAAACGGTATAGATACACAATTTTTTTAAACTTTTATGTTAATTTTCTTTATTAAGATTAGGTTAGTTTTAGTATAACATTCAAATTCTCCAAAAACATATCCACATCAAAAATGCAAACATAATTTCAAATCCCGAACAATAAAAGTGATATTAGGAAAAATAATTAGAAATATTATTTAGGCACGGTATTTACCCAACTCTACACTCACTTGAGACTCCACAGAAAGTGCGTAAGGCCCTCGTCTTTGAATAGATGGGCGAAGTTCACCAACGAGCTCATGAAACAAGTCCTTGTATATTCAGTGATGATAGAGAAATTGGCCATCCTCTAAATCCAAAGGATTTTCACCTTCACGCCGGTTTCGTGCAATTTGCCGCCGCATTATCATATCGCGTCTGTGTTCGAGCACGACTACATTCTCTACAGCCATATTTATGTCTAATTATTATTTATTTATTGTTTTTATAACCTCTAAAACCAAGATTATGATCGTTACGAACACTTAGCGGGCTGTCAAAAATGCTCGCTAGGAAATTCGATATCATACCGATAAATCCTTATCTTAACGTCAAAATACGTTAAGTTTGCGATGAAAAACGATAGATTTGACAGTCGAGACTACCAAAAATCGTTATTTAACAATCGTTAGGACTTAGCAATCGTTACGATTTAACGATTGCTATTTATGTCGTAGCACTGGCAGGCATAGAGTGGACCAGAACGGCCCAAAATAGACTTAGATGGAAACAGATGGAGGAGGCCTTCATCCATAAATGGGTGACCCCTTAGTAGATTAAATAAAAAAATATAGAATTGTAAATTATAGGGAAATAAAGGCTATTTTTATTTTTTTATTTTATTTTATTTATGTCGAGACTGCAGGCCCACAACTTCTTCAACCTGTATGAAGTCAAGGGCCGAGAATAGTTACTTTAATTTTGTTTTAACGGGCCGCAACACGAGGAAAACATTCAATTATATTATTACGAGCTGGGGTTCAGGGATAAATTATTTAAACAGCAGACTTCAATTAATCACACTATGTTACAAAACACTTATTAAACAACTCTATTACTTCGCAATAATTTCCTTTTCCGATCGCTCTGTATAGCTACTCAATCGAAACTTACTCACGACTCCTTGGAAGTCGCGGCGCTCCCGTAAGGGAGCGATGCGAGCGGTGCCGGAACTTCGTTCCCAGCCCGCGGGTGCAGCACCGGGGCTCATCACAATGAACCCGTCCTTGGGTGGTCATTGAACCTAACTTGTGTGCGCGTTGATGTCTTTTGTACTATAGTACTGAGGTACCAACGCGCACTGTGTTTGACTTGTTGTATGTGACTGTAGGCGCGCCGCGGCGACCGTTCTGAACGGTTCGCCGTTTTTTCACGGCCTCCTCGCGGTCCACCCCAGCCGAGTGAGACCCAGGGCGTACCCTGGGAGGCCCAGCTAAGGTGACCAGCGGCAGGAGCACCTACTTTGGCGAACCTACAGTTTGGTAGTGAAAGCGACTAGCTACTACTAGCGCCGTTTATGTATGTGGGAGCGGAAATGACCTGTATTACACCGCCCATGATAAACGATAGCGCGCGGCGACCGCAGCGCTATTCGGTGCATGTGTACTTGCGAGTGTATAGTTATGAATGTCTGTTTACGACGTAAAGCTTGTCTATATTAACTTAGAACAAACTTCACGCCGTGTATGTCGTGTGGGGTGGTTAGTGTTACTGTTTGAGTAAGCAGCGTGTAGACTGTTGCTGCTTACTCAGGCGTCAAGTCAGGGAGGTGGATGGGATTGCACTGTCTGTGGTTAGGAGGTCACGTGGTAGACGCTTTTTGTCCGGCGGGCGCGCGTGCCATGGCGCTATATCTTTGATATGCGGCCAGGCAGAAGCGTCGGCCCGCGTGAACATTGACGTCGCTAGGCGGCCCACGAAAGTGTCCAGGCTCTCAATCCCGGTGTCCCGCATGATGACATCGCTCCTCACGTAGCGAGGAGCGTTCACAACGCGACGCAGAGATATGTTCTGTTGCGCACGGAGCTTTTTCTTGTTGGTCTCGCTCGTGAGGGCGAACCAAGCTGGGGAAGCATAAGTTAGTATGGAGCGAATATAAGTTTTGTACACGCCCAGCTTGGTGCGGGCGGGGAGGCGGGATAAGAGTACTGGGTTGAGCAGGTTGCGTGCTACCCTGCACTGGTTTACCACGTTTGTGACGTGCAGCCCCATCGTGAGTCGGCGGTCGATTGTCACACCCAGGTACTTGGCATGGGGTGACCACTCGACGTCGACTCCTTGAAGCTTCAGGCGTGGTGGTAGGGGCCCTAAGCCTGTGGCGATGGCCTGCGTCTTACCTACATTCACCGTTAGGCGCCATTTGGATAGCCATTCTGGGATGCTGTCTAGGGCGCGCTGCATCTTGCGCGCCGCGTGTTTGGTGTTTAAAGATGTTGTTATGTACGCGGCGTCGTCAGCGTACAGCGCGAGCGTCGCCTCTGGGGGCGTGGGAATGTCGTCGGTGAAGTGGGAGTAGGACGTAGGACGCAGGTGAGAGACAGCTGCCCTGTGGTACGCCCGCCCGTATAGGCCGGGGGGCAGACAGCTCGCCCTCTACCACCACTCTGAATGTCCTGTTGGTCAGAAAGGATCGAATCACATGTATAAGGCGACGGGGCGCGCCTTTTTGGGACATCTTAAAAAGTAGGCCTTCGTGCCACACACGGTCGAAGGCCTTCTCCATGTCGAAGAATACTGCTACCGCGTATTCTTTCTTGTTCATGGTAGATGACAGCTGGTGCAGTACCCTCGACAGCTGGAGCGTCGTAGAGTGTTCTGCGCGGAACCCGAATTGTTCTGCTCGGGGTGTGAGGTGTGGTGTGACGTGTCGCAGCAGGAGGGATTCAAACACCTTGGAGATGGTGGGCAGGAGAGTGATCGGCCGATAGCTCTCTCGCTTCAGGACATTTTTATTCGCCTTGGGCAGCATTATGACGCGCCCTTCTTTCCACGAGGCCGGGAAGGAGCCCGTTCGCAGGATCCCCGTGAACAGGCGCGCCAGGGCCACTACCATGCGGTAGGGCAGGTGGCGCAGCGCTGTATTGGTGATCCCATCGGCACCTGGGGCCTTCCTAGGGCTCGTTCGCAAGATGGCGCGTCTGACTGCGCCAGGCGAGAAATAAATGGGATTTTCATCAGGAGCTATCGGCGTAGCGAAGTACTCCCCAAGGTGTCTCTCGACTGCCGCGACGTGTGCATGTTGAGTGGTCGGGTTCGGCTAGAACTGACGCTCCAGGTGTTCGGCGAAGACCTCCGCCCGGTCTTCAGCTATGTATTTGAGCGCCCCATCGCTGTTTAGTAGTGGGCGCACCGGAGCTGGGCTGTTTTTAAGTTGGCGGCACAGCCGGTGGGTAGAGGGCCAGTCGCCCTCCGCGGCGTCTATTCTTTCCTCCCAGCCCGCGGCGCTCAGAGCTCTGAGCTCGGCCTTCACCTTTTCCGCCACTTTGTTGAGCTGAGTTTTCATCGTGGGGCATCGGAGTTGCTGCCACTACTTGCGTAGTCGTCGTTTTTCCGTGATTAGACGTCGGATTCGCGTGGGCAGGGGCGGCAGGAGCACTCTCCCCTGTTGTTGCGTCTGAGTAGCTTCATCTAAGGCTCGCTGGATGCAAGCAGTGACCTCCTCTGCCAACGCATCCACATCTTCAGCGGAGGTGATAGGCCGAGTAGGTGTTGTGGATTCGATCCTTTCTGAGAATATGTCCCAGTCAATGATGCGACGTGGCGCCTGTGGTTTCAGTCTGGTCGGCAGTCCCGATAGTACGACGAGCACTGGGTGATGGTCCGAGTTCAACTCATCGTCTAGTACTTGTTGGGTAACCTGGCAGTGTAGCCCTCGGTGTACAATGATGTCGAGTACATCGGGCATGTTGGTAGGTATGTCTGGGTAGTGTGTGGGCGTCTTTGGCTCCTTCACCATGTACCCGAAGGCTTCCGCGTCCGCGAAGAGTAGTCTCCCTTCTTGGTTCGCGTGGTATGCATTCCATGCTTGGTGCTTGCAATTAAAGTCCCCGGCGAGGACAGTCGCGCGGTCATCTGGTAGTAGTAGCGCCTGGATTTCTGACGTATCCAGCGTGTTTCCGGGCGGTTTGTACACTGCGTATATTTTCATGTCCTCGCCGGCCGCCGGAATTTCTAGCGGCGGCGGATTGGTCAATATTTTTTTTAGTACCATTTCCATCTGCCGCGTGGCGCTTGGTTAGCGCGGCGCCGGCGTTTGCGAAGTGGTTAGCGCTAACAAATTTAGTTTGCGTGTTTCTTTCTGCCTGCGCCTTGTTTGTGGCAGGGGCTGCCTCAAGGGTGTCTTTAGGGGTGGTTTGGAGGGTGGGTTTCTTGCCCTTTTTTCCTCTTTTATTTTTCCTCCACCTTGTGGAGGTAGCTTCGTCTCGCTGGATGGGCTCGTTGGCTGTCGCCATCAATGTTTCACTTTGTGCCTCTTCCTGCGGCTGCGTTCCTGCTTGTATCACTTTTTGTGGTTGGCGTGATGTTTTTGTTGTGATGGCGACAGTCCCCGCTCGCCTGTGTAGAATCTCTTTTTGGTATACCGGGCACTTTATGTTATTGGCCGGGTGTGCGCCCCCGCAATTTTTGCAAGTGGCGGGTTCCTCTCTAGGGCGCGGACAGTCACGTGCTGTGTGCCCTTCACCGCATCGTACGCAGGCAAGCGGTCTGTGACATTGGTGCGAGCTGTGTCTGAACGGTTGGCACCGATGACACTGAGCGGGCCCGCGTTTTCCGCGCCAGGCCTTTATTTTTACACCTCTCATTAGCATGAACGTGCTGGTGTCGTAGATGGGCCACTTAGCGATGATTGGCCTGAGTGTAAAGCGGGGGAGTCATATGCCGCGGTGCGAGGGGGTGCCGGCGAACCGGGATTGGTCGCTGACCATTGTAGGCCTTCTAGATGCTTGTTAACTTTTTAACTCGTTTTTTTTTGTTTTGTTTAAATAATATGTAATCTTTTTTTTTTGTTTTCTTACGACTTATTGTCGGGCCTACGTTGTCCCCACATACGTGGGACACTCAGAAAGTTTTGCGAAACTAAAAAAAATTGTTCTATACGTACATATATTTTTATTAAATCTTTTCAAAGTACTTTCCACCAGCCTCTATACAAAGATTCATGCGCCTAAACCAGTTTTCAAAACACTTTTTCCAGTCCGCCGCAGACACCTCGTTTACAGCCTGCTCGAACGCAGCCAGCGCATCTTCCGGCGACGAAAATTGTATCCCTTTGAGCTGATTTTTTATTTTTGGGAATAAAAAGAAGTCACACGGTGCTAGATCAGGGCTGTAAGGAGGGTGACCCAGGAGTTTGACTGGCGTGCTGTCCAGGAAGTCCCTCGTTTTGAGTGCGGTGTGCGCAGGTGCATTGTCGTGGTGGAGCAGTAGCCCGCGGAGCCCTGTGTTTGGTCGCTTGTTGCTTATAACAGAGAAAACTTCTGGCAAACATTTGGTAGTATACCATTCGGCATTAATGCTTCTTTGATCCCGTAAGGGAATTGATACCAAGTGGCCAGTCAAATTAAAAAAGCTAGCGATCAAAATCTTACCCCCGCTTCTAGATCGCTTCACTTTGGTAGGCGTTGGCTCATTTTGAAACACCCAAACAGTCGACTGGCGCTTGGTTTCTGGGTCGTATTGATAAATCCAGGACTCATCACCTGTAACGATGTCGTAAACACGCCGAGACGAGCCTGCTTCAAATTTGTTAAGCATATCACGGCACCATTCCACCCGGGCCTGCTTCTGAGCATCGGTGAGGTTGTGCGGCACCCAGCGTGATACTATCCTCCTCACGCGAAGATGGCTGTGTAGAATCTCGTGAACGCTTCCCGATCCAATCTTCAATATGTGTTGAATCTCCTGATATGTAATTCGCCTATTGTCTTGGATTAAATTTTTCACTGCTAGCACGTTTTCTTCGGTAACAGCCGTCAAAGGGCGACCGCTTCTTTCGTCATCCCCCAAAGTTGGTCGACCGCGCTTGAATTCGTTATACCAACGATACACGGTTGCCTTGGAAAGGCCTTCATCCATGAATGCCATTTGAAGTCTATCGTACGATTCATCCGGTTTCAGGCGACACTTGAAATCGTATAAAATCATAGCTCTAAAATGTTCCCGGCGCAGATCCATATTTCAGTGAGACACAATACTTTGAATTAACTCGCAAAAAATGTGGAGGGAAATTTTGAAATTGGAACTTACTTATTTTTACTTATAAATAATCATATTTTCGAAAAACATTATAACTGGCCAGTCTCCCATATATAAAAACTTTTTTTCGCAATACTTTCTGAGGGGCCTGGTATCTAAGTACTAATGCTGTAACAAAGAAATATTGTAAAACCAAACCATTTTTTTAAAACAGTAACCATGGAGTTTCTTGCCGGTTCTTCTCCATAGGAAACGACCAACCCGAACCGTGCACATTGTCGACGTTTTATAAGTGCCCATGTAGGCCTATATGAAATAAAAAAATTGATTTTGATTTTGACCCTACTAGTGGCGCCATCTGATGGCGTAGTTCCCGACCAGTGTGCGGGTCACGTCGCTACTCCGCTATTGCCGAGCCCGTCAACTTGGGCTTGGGTGCAGGTGCTGCGGTGCGTGGTGCCGGCATGCTGGCTGTGGTTGTATGTGTGCTGCGTGTAGGTGCGTTTCCTTGTAGGGCTCTCGTTGTCGAGCGCGGCGGGGCCGGAGCGCGAGTCGCGTTTGTGCGCGACGTTGTTTGCGCAGAGTGTGTCGGCCTTGTGTTAGCATGGATGCTACGCGGCTGTGTAGTTTCCTCTCTCACATATACAGGTTAATTGTATTTCGTAACACTAAGAAATCTTTGGTGTGATTGGTAGTTTAATTTTAGTTGAAAGTAGGAAATATGTCAGTCGTCACGAGTTTTGAAAATAAATCACAGTTTTATGACCATAGAGTTGGTTTATTGTCTACTCTTTTTGAGTATTTTAAAATTTTTCCGTTTAAAGCGCACATGGAATAGTTTAATGCGCAAGTTAAGCTACTCGCCGCTAGATGTCACTATAATAAATGCATTCAATTTAAAACTGTATTTCGTTAATGATAAGATTTATATTTGCGAAATGAGGTCATTACTATTCGTCCTCCTGTAGGGAGGTACCTCTGTCGTTGAATTATTTATCGAAATGCCGTTATATTTTCAAACAAAATACAGTCAACAACTAGAGTCGATAAATATTATTATGTTTGAAATCAAGTGTTTACATAAATTTATTCTAATACTTACGATTCGTGGAAGCTGTCCATTCGGTCGGGTCTAAGTTTTTCAAGACCCGCCGTACAGATATAAACAATAAGATCTCTGATCCTACTCTCAAGCTTATGAAGGAGAGGCGTGAGATGATCCTGCAGTCTTCAGACGATGCGTTGAAATACCGGCAGCTTAATAGACGGATCTCAAAGTCCTTGAAAAGCGACCTCCGCCGCTATAATACAGAGCGTATTAAAGACGCAATTGAGCGGCATAAGGGCTCCAAGGTCTTTGCAAGAGATCTGTCTATTGGGCAGAGCCAGCTCACGAAACTGAAGACCGACGATGGCAGGATCATATCCGCCAAACCGGAGCTTCTGAGGGAGATCGAGAAATTCTATGGCCACACGTACACGTCAACCAGTAAACCCGTCGCGAATCTAGTAAAAGACCCTAGAGCTAGATTGACCCGTCACTATACCGAAGACATACTGGACGTCAGCCTGTACGAGATTAGGATGGCTCTTAAACAGCTTAAGAACAACAAGGCACCGGGTGATGACGGCATTACGGCCGAACTCCTGAAGGCGGGTGGAAAACCAATACTTAAGGCCCTTCAGAAGCTGTTTGGTGCCGTCATACTCGAGGGGAAAACGCCACAGGCATGGTGCAGAGGTGTGGTGGTACTCTTTTTCAAGAAGGGTGATAATGCCCTATTGAAGAACTATAGGCCCATCTCACTTCTTAGCCATGCCTACAAGCTGTTTTCAAGAGTCATCACGAATCGTCTCGCGCGCAGGTTTGACGATTTCCAGCCTCCCGAACAAGCCGGATTCCGAAAAGGCTTTAGCACCGTAGACCACATTTCCAAAACAGCCAGCATCTTGCCAACCAGTAAGTATATAAATAACTCACTCAACATGTTTAAAGATTATGACATATTGATTTTAGGATATTTTTCTATCTTGTAAGTTAAAGGAAAGGCTAAAATTATATGGCATCTTCAAAACCTAACCTGCATTCCAATTATTATTTTTTCAGAAAACACCATTAAAGAGGAAGCTGCTAGCTAAGTACAGTCGGGTCATAAATCAAGTCAGGAAACCTTATTGTTCTCAGAAAATTATCATGGCAGTGTTTGAAATATGCGCCAGATCAGAAATTTTCCCCTAACTGATGAGTAATTGTTACGACAGTTGTGTACTTAACAATCATTTACATTTAATTATCAAAGCAGTTGTAGAATTTTATCTCAAAATTCGTTATCATCATGAATCCAAAAAAGCTTCTGCACCGCACTGTAAAATTGAAAGAAATCATTGTAAAAAACTTGTTCTATTTATGGGCCAATAAAATTGTGATTTAAATATGGTTGTGGTTCAAATTGTAGACGATAGAATTATTGTGAGAAATTAAACGACTAAATATATAGGTTTTATTTTTATTTAATTACGAAATAACATTATTTAATTAGGTACCTCGTTTTATACAAACAAATTAAACGGTCTTAGCAAAACACTACAAAGCGCAAAATAACTTTCATTTCCGAAGTCAGTGTCTTTGTTACAGTTAATTGTTTTTCATTTTTCGACACAGACTACTTTGGAAGTCAGTTAAATTTTGAACATTACGTTGTTACGTTATACCAATAACGTAATCACATTGATGTAAGTAAAAAATAGTCTGGCCTTTTAAATATCGTGTCAGGGCAGGCCGCGATGGCGAGGAAGAGCTCGTCGTTTACTCATATTACTGGGATATGATGACTATTATAAATCATACATCCTCATAGCGAATTAGAAAAAATTATCAATTGGATTCGCAACAAAACACTAAAAAGAAACGGTAACTAACAACTGTAACAGTAACTGTCTTTATCTGTATTTTGTAACTGCGGTTATAGATGTTACAATATGCCTTCGCATTCGAGTAGTGGCCACACTACAATTCAGACATCTTGACATCATGAAATCTTATTACGCAATATTCACGAAGAAGCGTAAACGAAAGGCCGATAAACGATAGCGTGGGGTTAAGCTAAAATATCCAACAGAATAACAAACAAGAACACGTGATATGGTAATATGATCAACGCAAGACTGCACCACAGATTAGCCTGCATCAGTGCAGTGCGCGCGCGTAGAAACGTCATAATGACTAAGACGTTCGGATACACACTGGAATATATTGTCGATGCATTCAGCATTATGGTGACCCGCGGTAGCTTGAAAAATGGTATCTGCGATATTCGTAAAACCTTACCTTTTATTTTAGAGTTATTTATCTTAGCAATACGATCATGCAGTTGTAGTTGTTTTATTTTTAATCTGACCTACAGGCGTACTTCAGAAACAGTGTTTGTCTTATTCGTGTATCCAAACGCAAATGCATGACACAGAAACCGCACAAAAACAATTAACATACAAGTGCAACATAAAAGAGTAGAAGTTAAATATTTGGGAACTAAAAGTTTTCATTTTCTGGCAACATCTAAAATGAGTACTTGAGCTGTCAATTCATCTCGATCGGTTTCGATTTTCGTAAAAATTTTGGTTTTTGTGTGATATTTCTGTGTGTGGATAGAAAAACAGTGGAAAAACATGAATAAGGTAATTCGTGGAGGTGCCCGTGATATAGTTTACAAAGTTTATATGCGGTGTATAGCCGAATTCCAAGCTGGGAAGCTTCTATCCAACTTAAAAGATGTTTGTCATCGTACAGCAGATTTTACTGGTAAGTAACTATTGAAAGTTGCACTAAACGTTAATTACAAACGATTAATACATTCAGGAAGCAAAATTTTCGAACCAAATATCATTTTCAATTTATTTGTTTACCATTTTTGAGGTTATGCTAAGATAAACAAATAGCGTTGTAGTTGTAGCGCGACTTAACAACGTTGATGGTAAGGCAACAAAAAATAATGTAGTTTATTGCGGATACGAAATATTTTTTTTTTGCTATACCATATTTGTTGATACAAGCGACTAGATGGAAAGAAACAATTTTAAAATATATTCACGTTTATTTACCGCGGAACTTCGTTCATTGGTCAGACAGTGATTCTTTTCTTTACTTGTTTTAGGTGTTTCTGTAAGCACAGTGTGCAGAATCGTGCAACACGGCATTGAAAACTTTGGGAAATTTTCAACACCAGCTAAACACAGGAAGGGTCGTCCCCCAAAGGTATTGGACGACTTTATATTGAATGCAATTGATTATTAAAAATACTTACTTTTTTGTGAAGTTGTTGTTTTATTACTACTTAATATCAAATATTTAATAAACATACTTATTTAATTTATTACTATTTTTACTTATTTACTCATAATTTAAACCCAATAAATAAATGAAACTATTCAAGTATCAAGATCAGCTGGGTCGTACTAACTGGGTTGCTATCTGAGCGATTGTGGCGCCCTCATTTATTTTCTACACTTTTATGTCGCACTGTACATATTTTTTGAATCCCGTTGCATGCCACATACAAATAGACGGTAAAAGTTGAAGTTTTGTAAGACTCATAATTTTATAGATATGTCGCAAACAGGAGGGTTTCCTTCCATATACCCTCGATCGTGTGGGCCTATCGTGGGTAATGCGTGCGCAAGGCGGGTAACTTATGCCGTATCAGAGATAGGTTGAAATTTCCATTATGGGCCGTCGATTTTTGGCGCGTGGAGGGTGGGGGGAGAGGGGGGGAGCTTTGGTTACCCCCCTGTGCCATCCCCACCACTCGGAGCCTCATGGTTATGGAGATATCCATGGTCAAAGTTTTTTGGTTAGAATAATTTTCTTCGTAAATGTCCATCGTTTTAAGGGAGGGAGGGAAACGAAACAAAGTCAACGGAGCCCCGCTGCGCGGGGCTCCTATTTCTGTCTGCAGGGTCTAAAGTAACCTAACATGAAGGAGATGATGGGAGCTAAGTTCGCTCGCTTTGCTCGCTCACATCATCAGCTCCCGTCATCTCCTTCGAACCTAACCTATCCGTGTCGGGTTGCCCTAAGCTCCCGAGCTCGCTTCGCTCGCTCTTGGACTAATTCACAATATTATTATTTTTATCTCACTAATTATATTTAAGTATAAAATATATCTAATATCTCCATAACCATGGGTTTCCATGGGGTGGGGATGGTACAGTGGGGTAGTCCCCCTACACCCTTTCCTTCCCTCCCTCCCTGCCCCTAAAACGATGAACATTTTCGGAAATTTTTACACTAACCTGAGAACTTTAACCATGGATATCTCCATAACCATAGGGCTCCGAGTGGTGGGGATGGTACAGGGGGGTAGCCAAACCTCCCCTCCTCCACCCCCTACCATCCCCGCGCCAAAATTCAACGGCCCACAATTGAAATTTTATCCCAGAGATATTCCATTGTCCGATTCTAGTAGCAAGTTGACGCGCCAATTTGTAATCATTTTCACTAGCCTGATACTTTTAGACGCAACTCCACCGGCACCAATAATGCCACTTATCACATTTTATCGCGATACGTCCCGCTCTAGTTCACTCTACCAAAATCAACCCCGCGACCTCGCGTCTCCCTCCAAATTGTGTGTCACGCACAGACTACTTAGAGATACTACGTGTCACTTGTCACCTTCCTTTAGGATTTAAATCCTTCACTAGCATTGGACATTGGAGAAAACTAAGTGTTGCCAATCGAATAAAATCGAATTGAAAGCCGAATCAGTATCAAAATGTTGCCAATTAAACAAAACTGAATTAATAAGTTTACAAGCGATATTTCTTCGCTCCCAACCATTAATCATTTACCTTCCTCCTTAGAGCATTTAACCTATGGAGACGGCAAGCCGCGAATCACCGAACAACTTTTTCTGCCACTTTCTGCGGGAGGCGAGGAAAACACATACAGCACACTACAAAAAAATTACAATCACTTACAGATACATGCATCCTATTGCTACAAACGCACACGAAAAAATAATAATCACACAATCAAAAAACACACATACATTGTCATATTTGTGTGTATCTGTCTGTATATCTATGCAATAATCCTATGACAACAAATACAAAGTGCTAGTGATGTGATACAAAGAATGACTGGAAATTCATTTTAATGCATGAATGAATGAGCAAAATGTTCATTTGTTATATTTTTGTTATACTAAATAATAATAAACTTAAGTAATTAATTTCACAAATAAATAAAAATACGCAATATGATTTGTGGTCTGCTAAACTACGTAGGTAGGTAAGAAAGGTAGGAATGAATTTAAGATACTCTAAAAAAAGAACGATTGAATTTATTTTTAGTCAATAATATTTCATAATTACATAATGTAGCGCGGCAACCCCACGACAATAGAGATAATGTTAGTGTTGGCCCCACTGATAGACACATCCAATCGGATGATCGCGGGAATAGGAGTAAGGTTGACACTACTGGCGTGGGCGACCAATCACGCGCCACGATCACTCCCGCGCAACGTGTTGAGCAGAAGTTTCTGGCGGTACCAGTAAAAGGGCAGTCTAAGTCCAAGTCTACCCTCGAAACGTGCACGCGACGTGTTTCAGGCCGCGCTCGTAAAGCGCCGGCCATCTTAGACCTCTAATAGTTTAGACCTTGAATAGTTATTTCATGTTTATCTTGTTTTTTTTATGTTCCTGTACGTGTATTTTGGTGATTAAAGAGTGTAAATTTAGCAAGGACTTTTACTCAGAGGCCCGAACCCTATGCCCAACGGCTACATCTGGCGTCCCAACAGTAGGGGCCTCTGACGACAATTGCTTGCAAAAAATTTTTTTACGAAGCATAGCGCCGCAGTTGGAGTCTGTACTCCAGGAGGAAGCCTTCGATTACACCTACCTACCTACAAGCGGGAATTCCGGAACCTGAAGCGCTAAGTACGAATGGCGTTTCCGGCGGATGAAAATTTTCGCCACGTGGTTCCGTGTCCGTTGTCAGTATGGCAACGATGGAAACAAGAAATAAGAAATCCAAGAATCAGGGAGTAGAAGTGGAAGAGGAAACAGAGATGTCCACGTCCACATCAATCACCATGGACCAAGGTCAATTTGCAACCCTGATGCACTCACTACAGCAGAGTCAGGCAGAGATTTTCGCGAGGCTCATCCAGGAGGTTAGGACTTCGACTCCGACGCCTGAAGTGTCCATGACAACGCCCGCCGCGAACTTTTCTAAGTGCACAGCGCGATTCAACGGATCGTTCGCTGACGTTGACGGTTTTATCGACGCAATAGAAGTGTACAAGAACTGCCTACAGATATCGGATGAAAACGCTGTCAAAGGACTCTCCATGTTGCTAACAGATTCAGCAGCATTATGGTGGCAGGGGATAAAAACCAGCACCACATCTTGGTCGGATGCGATACAAAAACTTAAAAGCGCATTTGGTGAGCATCGTCCGCCATTTAAAATATATTTGGAGTTATTTTCATTAAAACAAAATGCGGACACGACAGATTTATTCGTAGCGAAGACGCGAGCGCTTTTATCGAGATTGCCACAAGAAGATCTACGTGAAAAAGTACAACTGGATATGGTATACGGGCTTCTCGATCGTAGAATAAAAAAGCGGCTCGATCGTAACTCCATAACATCTTTCGACCAGCTACTGCACCGTGCCAGAGCGATCGAGGAATCGTTAGAAGACAGCGCATGGGACAAGACATCGACACTGACGCTTCCGAGCGCCAGTCACCAATCTGCCGCGACCAGCGCTACTTCAACTTCGGCACCAAGTGATAAGAAGACTACTAGCAACAAAAGGCTATCGTGCAGTTACTGTAAGAAATGGGGACACGAAAAATCGCAGTGTAAAAAGTTAATAAATAGCAATAAAAGTGATAACGGGAAAAGTGATAACAACGTCAATAAAAATAAACCTATTCAATGTTATGGGTGCGGTACCCTAACGTTATAAAATCAAAGTGCGAAAAGTGTCAATCTAATTCTCAAAATGCTTTCTATTCGGTTACGACAACCAGTGATAACGTAAATTCAAAAGTGTGCGGTTCCCGCCATCGCGTTATCATGCAAAATGATTGCGCGTCAGACGAGCCGAGATCGACAGCCGCTAGCGTCCCACCCGCGCCGGCCCCGCAGAGTACATGCGACAGCGGTGTGAGTGCGGCCGCCGTTGCCGCTCGTTGCCTAGCGACCGTTCGAGAGCGTGCAAACAACATTCCGCGCGGTCGAGAGCCGCCGAGCAACGTTCCTGCCGATACCACAGGTAACCCAACGTATTGCAACGCTGGGAGTCACTTAAATCTTAACGAGCATTCTAATGTCACCAAAAATGTGGTTGATTATAATAATTATATTAGAGACAATAAGTTTTCTGTTAATTCAACTAAAACCAGTTCGCAACATGGACAGGTAATTCAATCAGATGATAACGATAATGTTTACGTATCATATCATATGAATAATAATAGAAATGCTCAGTGTTTAGATAATGCTCAGTGTTTAGATAATGTTCATTGTGATTGTTTATGTTTTTTTTATGTGATGTTTAGGATTAAGCTCTGTAAATATTAATAGAAATAACGAACTACAAAATTGTAAGAAACACCTCGCGTCTGCACAGGGAGGTCCAATCAAGGGGGAGCCTAATAATAATAGACCTTTGATGCAAATAGGTATTATGGGTGAAAAAGGTACAGCGTTACTGGACACTGGGTCAAGGGGCTGTATTGCCGGTCACACACTTTTTCGCGTGTTGAAGGAAAAAGGTCATCCTTTACAACAGTGCACTAGAAACATCCGCCTGGCGGATGGCTGCACGCGCCTGATGGAGGTGCTTGTTGCAGAGGTACAGGTGACACTTCGTCATAAAATTGTGCCCACCGAGTTTATAATTTTCCCAGAAGCGCAAAATAATGAATCACTTTTAGGTATTGATTTTATTAATAGTGCCGGTCTCGTAATCAATTTCAAGCAGCGCCTTTGGCATTTTTCTGATAGTGAAGATCAAAAATATAAATTGATTTCGGAAAGTTCTTCACCTCGTCATACTTATGCCGCGATTAATGTTTTACGCGATGACGAAGGTGCAGGTTTAGAGGATCAGGAGCGTGAGGAGCTTGCCCAATTACTCACGGATTTTCAGGAGATGTTTAATACAATTGGGGAGCCGACTCCATATGGGGAACATCATATAGACACGGGGAATAATTCTCCGATAGCGACGCCTCCATATCGCCTGACGCCTGCAAAGAAGGAGATTATGCAGCAAGAGCTTACCAAGATGTTGGCTGAAGATATTATTGAAGATTGCGAATCTGCGTGGGCTGCTCCAGCCCTGCTAGTACCTAAACGTGACGGCAGTTATCGTTTCTGCGTCGACTATCGAAAGTTAAATTCAATTACGAAGTCGGACGCTTATCCAATGCCTCGCATTGATGAACTGCTGCAATCTACTACACGTGGACGCTGTCACATGAGTACAATAAATTTGCGATCTGGATACTGGCAAGTGTCAGTTAAAGAAGGTGATAGGGATAAGACGGCTTTCGTGACGCCTTTCGGAACCTTCCGGTTTAAAAGAATGCCGTTCGGTCTGAAGAACGGACCAGCTACTTTTCAGCGTCTGATAGACAGAATGCGATCCGGTTCAGAATTAAAGCATGTTACAATACTAGGGTATTTAGACGATTTGTTGATTATAACGCAGGGGGACTTTTCGAGGCACCTAGAAAACCTGCGAATCGTTTTTGAACGACTGATGAAGTTCAAATTGCGTGCTAACCGAGAAAAGTGTGTATTTGCAAGAGAGTCTGTTAAATATTTGGGTCATGTGATCTCACAGGAGGGAGTCTCAGCTGATGAAGGGAAAATACAAGCCATCTTAGACATGAAAGAGCCGACCACACTGGGACACCTCAGAACATTCATACAAACATGTTCCTGGTTTAGAAAATTTATTCCCAAGTTTTCGGAGGTAGCAGAGCCACTGACAAGATTGACGAGGAAAAATCAACCTTGGATATGGGGACCACATCAGGCTGAAGCTTTCAGTAATTTAAAAAAGCTTTTGACGTCAGCACCGATCCTCATACAGGCAGACTACTCCAAGCCATTCATCCTGCGCACAGATGCGAGCAACTACGCGATAGGAGCAGTGTTGCTTCAAGGAGAAAAGAATGAAGAACGACCCATTGAATTTGCCAGCCGTTTGTTATCAGCAGCGGAACGGAATTATTCGACCACGGAGCGAGAGGCTCTAGCGGTCATCTGGGCAGTCGACCGTATGCGGGGTTACATTGATGGCCATCCGGTAATCGTAGCCAGTGATCACCAACCCTTGAAATGGCTTCTGTCATTAAAGTCGCCTACTGGTCGTTTGGTGCGTTGGGCACTTAAACTGCAAGCCTATGACATTCGGTTTGAGTACACTCCCGGAAAAGTAAATGTGGTTGCTGATGGACTCAGCCGCCCTGTCTGTACAGATGAGTCCCGCGAAGCCTGTGGAATATGTTCCGTTATTATTGATTTGCCTACGCGAGATCTTACGGAGCTACGCGCAGCACAAGAATCCGACCCAGATCTCAAGAAAATTATGAAGGAATTAGAAGATACAGAAGAAGTTGCTTCCCGTCGTTGGACAGAACGCGGTTATCTCATGGAACGTGGTATCCTTTACCGCTATAACCCAGATACAGACAACGAATCACCGCAATTGGTAATACCTGTAAGCATACGGGAAGAAATTCTAAGAGAATGTCACGATGCTCCAATTGCAGGTCATCCTGGTATAGAGAGAACGTACCAGAAAGTAGCTAAAAACTATTATTTCTCTGGCATGAGAAGAATAGTAACAGAATACGTAAAATCATGTTCATCGTGTCAGCGCTATAAAGCGACAAATGAAAAGCCACCTGGTCTGATTCAAACACCGATTTTAAACCAGCGCAACGAAGTGTTGGCTATCGACCTTTTTGGACCACTGCCAGAGGGCGAAAACGGGGAGAAATGGATCCTGTTAGTGGAAGACACCGCGACAAGATGGGTAGAATTGTATGCTCTCAAAGAAGCAACCTCTGTCGCCTGCGCAATAGTACTCATAGAAGAGTATTTTCTTCGGTTCGGTTTACCACGTCGCATTATTTCGGACAATGGCGTCCAGTTCGTCTCAGCGGTCATGCAGAAGTGCATGTTCATTCTTGGTATTACACAAGACTTGATACCCTACTACCACCCAGAAGCCAATCCAGCGGAAAGAAAAAACCGGGATATGAAGACACAATTGGCTCTGTTAGTTGGTACGGATCACCCCTCATGGCCTATGCAGCTACCGATGGTGCGGTTCAGCATGAACAGCGTGGTCTGCGATACGACCGGAGTTACACCTGCATATTTGGCATTTGCACGTGAGCTGAGGTCACCGTTAGAGGTTTATAATGATCCAAGAGCGGTCTTAAAGAAGGACAATTTTGTACCACAGATCACGCCTTACTTAACAAGATTTTTAAACTCCCTAAGCGAAGTTCGTGATAGAGTAGAAAAACTGTAAGATAGAAGGAAGATTTACGCTGATCGTTCGAGAAGAGTAGGAGAAGATTTTAAAGTAGACGACAAGGTTTTATTGGCTACCCATCAGCTGAGCGACGCCAGCAAGTCAAAGACTGCTAAGTTTTTCCCTAAGAGGGATGGGCCATATGTTGTTAAGAAGAAATTGAGTCCAACAACATACCTAATCGCATCTGATGGAAATCCTGGTGAGGTATTGGGCAAATTCCACGCTAATCAGCTGACCCCTTTTCGAGGTCGAACAGATGAGTGCGCTCAGCCACTGGAGCCTAAGAAAAAGCGAGGCCGACCTCGCTTACAACCCATTTCGAATGACATTGATGTTAGGCTAGACCACGATCGAGGTCGTAATCGTGATCTAGAGGGGGAGTATGTAGCGCGGCAACCCCACGACAATAGAGATAATGTTAGTGTTGGCCCCACTGATAGACACATCCAATCGGATGATCGCGGGAATAGGAGTAAGGTTGACACTACTGGCGTGGGCGACCAATCACGCGCCACGATCACTCCCGCGCACTGTGTTGAGCAGAAGTTTCTGGCGGTACCAGTAAAAGGGCAGTCTAAGTCCAAGTCTACCCTCGAAACGTGCACGCGACGTGTTTCAGGCCGCGCTCGTAAAGCGCCGGCCATCTTAGACCTCTAATAGTTTAGACCTTGAATAGTTATTTCATGTTTATCTTGTTTTTTTTATGTTCCTGTACGTGTCTTTTGGTGATTAAAGAGTGTAAATTTAGCAAGGACTTTTACTCAGAGGCCCGAACCCTATGCCCAACGGCTACAATAATATATATTGTTGGACCCGTGTCTTTCCTATAAGAATGACGTTACAAATAAATGTAATATCCAAATACCCCAAGCATGGTAGACGAACTGGGGATAGTACCTAATAAAATGGTGGCATACGTCTTGGAACAATGTTAATCATAAACTATAGTACCTACAGGTTTCAGCATAGAATAGTATGAAACTGTCACTGACATTTTGTTTTATTTAGGTTCGGGCATTCGGGATTCATACTTGAGCCCCGTTCTTTAATACGGACCTTATGTATAGGGTGGGTGCACCAGTGCCACACCAGGAACCAGTAGTACACCATTTCAATCTTTTAACCGAAATATTAACCTTCTGTTGAATTTCCCGCAACTTTTTTTACGTTTGGTAGCCCTGCCGTACTTCTACCAATCATGTAAGCATAGATAAAACCGATGTACACGCCATCTACATCAGTAAAAAACACAAAATCCGAAATGACAATCGTTCACATCGTTCCGTGCGGCCATTTTAGTAAGCACGCGTACGACGGTAAGTTTTTTAATCCTTTTATATCTTGGTTTAAATCAATCATTGTAACCTAATGTGCAATTATCTGCATAGTATAATGCATAAAGAAATAGTATTACTTCTTATTTCATCAGAAAATGCTAATTTAAATCATTGGTTGTCATTGGTAAACTAATGGAACACGAATTCAGTGATGTTCTAGTAATATTCCATTTGGTCTACAACTGGTGATTAAAACTTTTTTATATTTTTTTGTTTTTTTTTTCATTTATACTCACTTAAGGTACTGCAATAAATTATTATAATAAACTCCTAAAAAAATCTCAATATTCCAGTTGTAGACCAGTGGTTTGTTACTGGTAACATCTATACAACGAGTTTGTGCCAGATGTAGACCAGAGGTTTGTTACTGGTAACATCTATACTAAGAGTTTGTTCCAGTAATTGACCACGTACACTTTTTTACAGACACAATGCCACCGAAAAGAACATTTTTCAAATATAAGGAGGAAGATTTCCTAAAAGCGATGGACGAGACAAGTAATAGCGCAAAAATTATGCAAAAATAAATAAATAAGTAATATGTAAAAAAGGCCCCTGCACGCCTTTCAAACGACCGGGACCCCGGGACCCCAGTCCTGTAGTATGAAATACATGTTCTGGTCCTGTTCCTATTACATGAAATTTGTACCCTGATTAAAATTTGTGATGATTATTAAGTACAAAACTTAATTAAATTAATTAGTATCAATAATAAAATTATTCTTCATTAAAAACATTCGTTTTATTTACTGGTTCACTATTGGCACATTGTCTGGTATATTACTGGTACAATCTGGTCCATCTTAGGCACATTGCGACTTTCCACATTCATATTTAAATTAAAAGAAAAACAATAATTATTAAGAAAATCGGATTAAACTACATGATTCTATGGTAGATAAGGAGTATGATGATTTTTTTTTGCACAGCATATATTTTTTTTTCAAAATGTCTCTTAATCGGTTTGTTACTGGTGCACCCACCCTACGTGTTAAATACGAGCGTATTTAACACGTATACATGTATACACGTATGTAGTAAGAAAGCGTAAATAATACAATCAACCGGATAGACTTTTATTTGACACTTTTTTATGTAACACTTTATCACGTCAGTTTTTCGTTTTTTTTAACTATTTGAGTACGGTAATTCCTAGCTAAGCTAGCTTGATATCTTAGATAGGAAAACATACGTGTATGGTGTCTACGACACATTCGCTGTTCATTCTTAAACTTTCATTCTTCATTCCTATTCACTCTTTCTGTATCATTCATACAACTCTGCACGTTGCTCGTTTTAAAAATTATAAAAAAAGATTGTAAGGTCTTTATTAAACCTACTGATTTCTACAAATTTCTTTGTTTAATTTATCATAAATATATGGTTTCATAGCCATAATCTAGTTCATATACATGTCTCAATGATCACGACTAGAGGCAATCACTGATTTTTGAAATGTACCAGTTTATTATATACATGTCGAACACATTTCTGTAGATCAACTTTTTTGGTTAAAAAGGACATACGAACATTTGAGTATTTTTAACATTCGCAATTGTATACGGCTTCGAATTGATGTGCGGTGTGGTTGTCATTGTAACCACCATGGCTGCGATAGAGTCTCCTCTCGATAGAGGTATCAAACAAAAATCTAAATCGTTTCATCTGTTTAGGAGCTATGATGCCACAGGCAGACACACACATACACAGCAATACACGTCAAATTGATACTAACTACACCCCTCTTTTTCTGTCGGGGTTTAAAAAATGATTGAAAAACTCACTACCGAAACGAACAAACTTTCTTTTTGTTAGCCTAAAACTTTAAAAGAAAATAATTTAAATCTATTCTCATAGACATTTATAAATAATATTTTTTTTTAGTTTCACATTTTTAGAACAAAATTATTTTGATACTGATTATACTGATTCAACAAGTAAAATTTCAAAATTTAAAAACCCCCGACACATTTATCTTGCGAAAACACCCCGATTCAAACAATTAAACGCGCATAACTTTTGAACGGCTGAACCGATTTAATTCAAAAATAGCCAAGAACACTCTCGACAAAATCACCTTTCAAACAAAAAAAACTAAATCAAAATCGGTTCATCCGTTGAGGCGCTATGGTGCCACAGACAGACACACAGATACACAGAAACACACGTGAAACTTATAACACCCCTCTTTTTCCGGCGGGGGTTAAAAAATCATTTAATTTATCAATCATTCATTCACGTTGTCCCAGCACTATGCACATCGCTACCCTGTCAGCCCCTGTACTGCGTTTGTGCTACCAAGGTACCACTGAATTTTTCTATCGTAAAGGCATTAACCATTATTTCGACATTGTACTTAAATAAAACTATGTTGATGTATAATTTATACTTATATGTGGTAGGAAACACCATGGCTTCGCAAATTGAAAGTGGCAGCTCGCTTTTTGCAAAAGGAAACCGCACAATTAACCATTTTTTCGGAGAACTTACTTGCGACACAATACGATACACAATGGCGGCGCGGCGGTCGGCGAATGAACTAGTTTTATATAACGCGTATGGTCATATGGCCAAGCGACTTTGGCAGAGGGGTACGCTCAGCTATGCCATCTCCATAGGTTAAATGCTCTAAGCCTTCCTCCGATAGATATTACTACGATGAACATTTTCGGAAATTTTTACACTAACCTGAGAACGTTAACCATGGATATCTCCATAACCATAGGGCTCCGAGTGGTGGGGATGGTACAGGGGGGTAGCCAAACCTCCCCTCCTCCACCCCCTACCATCCCCGCGCCAAAATTCAACGGCTCATAATGGAAATTTTATCCCAGAGATATTCCATTGTCCGATTCTAGTAGCAAGTTGACGCGCCAATTTGTAATCATTTTCACTAGCCTGATACTTTTAGACGCAACTCCACCGGCACCAATAATGCCACTTATCACATTTTATCGCGATACGTCCCGCTCTAGTTCACTCTACCAAAATCAACCCCGCGACCTCGCGTCTTCCTCCAAATTGTGTGTCACGCACAGACTACTTAGAGATACTACGTGTCACTTGTCACCTTCCTTTAGGATTTAAATCCTTCACTAGCATTGGACATTGGAGAAAACTAAGTGTTGCCAATCGAATAAAATCGAATTGAAATCCGAATCAGTATCAAAATGTTGCCAATTAAACAAAACTGAATTAATAAGTTTACAAGCGATATTTCTTCGCTCCCAACCATTAATCATTTACCTTCCTCCGATAGATATTATTGTGGTGGATGAAAATCACCAGCGCCACAAGGAATTCTGCGGAGGAATAAGTCAGAACAGAGGGGAATTTCCACGGAACAGAAAAAAAAACAAACAAATTCATAGGGAGAGGGATCTTAAGTTTTGGGAGATGATGCACAGTGGGCTGCAATTTGGCTTACATGGACATTTTCATTATACTTTTTAAGTGTCGTTTTTTCTTTCCTAGATATGTCTTGCAAGACGTAGGGGGTATTACAATATCATATATCTAGGATTATCCATAGAATCCTATCTCTTACACTACATATTATGACCTCTATTAGACCGACCGCTCAACTGAGACCGTTCTTAAGGTAGCAAGAGAGATTTTGACACCCATTAGCGAACTATAGATGTCATGCTCCCTGGCGGAACCACCTTTGCTTTAACAAGTATAAGTTACACTAATAAAATCTATGGAATGTCTATAAAATTCTAGTCCTATTAAAAAAAAGTCTATATCTCTAGTTTCGACGTAAACTTATAACATACAACATGATATAACTATAACTATGTATTACTATACACAGTATAAGCAAATATATAGTATCAAATAATTCTATAACAATTCTCTATTGAAATTAGTATTCCCAAATCCTTAATCTAATTTAACTATAAAGACAAAATGTTGACTCAAACTTTCTCTTCCAAATAGTCGGTTAGCGCCTAGATTAAAGTTCTTTGCAAAAAACGTTTACGTGAAATATCATAAAATTATCTTCTAGGCGTTTAGTTTATTAGCAAACAAAATATAATAATAAATTATCTTGATAAATTATTAGTTTTTATAGAATTATATTATAGAATACCTATTTCTATATCTATTTTTTTTGTTTACTAAAATTATAGTAGGTATGATTTACTCGAAAAAAAATATTATTTAACTTAAAAATATATGTGAGAAATATTAGTGGTTAATTTCATACGATCCCTTTACCACGGGATCCAGAATCCAGTTTAGTCAAACGAAAAACGCTAGTTACGTCGGCACGATTTCTTTGTATGAGATGAAGCATCTGTATTCTTGTATTATATTATCTGTGTCTATACCTAGCTATGTTGCAATGTTTTAATATTTTTTATTTAACTTGAAGTAGTAACACTTGAACTAAAACCACCTCTTATTAATTTACGCAAAACGTATTTTCCTTTTTTGTTATTTCAGTCGCTACAAAAAATATTATTATGGTGCCGTCAGTTCTTAAACTTATTTAACAAAGATTGAGGATTTGGGGGTGGGGGTGCTAGTTCAATATAGAATTGTTATAGAATAATTTGATACTGTAGGAAGTGTAGTCGTGACGTCACAGGTACGAAAGAAACACTGAGATGTTTGCAGGTGTTTATTCCAAGTAGGGCAGCAGATACACTTTGTTTACATTTATTTAGTATAATAGGGCGTAGTACACACAGCCAAGTCCGCTCGGACGAAGGTGGGGTACTTAGCCCTCTAATTCAAAATATATATTCCTTAAGGATAAGGATATGGGCTACAGAACCAACTATCAGGAGTGTTCTACGTGAACTTTCCAAGTAGGACGAGGATCCGCAGATGCACCTTACTGCTAGCTGGGAATAGCATTGACGAACAACAATAATCTGTCGAAGTCATTAACTGGCGGTGATTTTAACACCGCGATTCAGAAAGCGTCGGTCAATAAACAGTGACATCTAGTGGTTCTACTTCGAACCACTTACAATGAAGTTGACTAAGTGAGTTCTCTATTATTTCCGTTCCGCAAAGGAATCGTAATCAATAACAGTTTATGCGCAGATGGCGCTAGTTGTAAGATACATTACATGAATATTAATATTTATAGTAATGAGGTGTGTTACAATACTATATATTTGCTGATTATATGTAAAGTAATAGTTATATCATGGTGATTCCGGGAAGGATACGACGTAGCGTAACCACTTTAAATAAAAGTTTAATAAACCAGAATTTAAATTGTTTTAATGACATATGCAGGGCTGGATTTAGAGGTGTTGAGGCCCTGGGGCAACAAGGGAGTGGAGGCCCCTAATTTATTTTTCAAATAGGTTAAATAATATTTTTTCATGCAAATGTTTCAATATTTTATTTATATAATCGTATGAAACAAAAAGATAGAACAGGCAATCACAAATGAAGCCACACAATAAGTAAATAATCTTTAAATAGGGAACATTACTGCCAATTGCTCCCGCCAGATGGCGCTTGATGGATAGGGGTAAACAAAAACATAACAACATGGCGTCTACTACTGTTTGTGTTTGTGGTTACCAAACTATTTTTACTGTTTTTAAGTATAACTTGTGTTCAAAAACCAAATAATAATGTTGCTAGCTGTTGGTCAAGAATGCATCAGTGTTGTGTTTATGGATGCAGAAATAAAACTAGCCATATGATCCCAAAAAACGCCAACATTCGCAAGCAATGGGAAATTACCATTCGTCGCAGGCATTTTACAAAAAAAGTTTACTACGAAACCGAAAAGAAAAGAAATAATAAATATAATAAATATTTATAATCTATATCTCGAATTTCAAAAAGGAGACTCCCAAAGTTGTAGTTAGTAAAATACAATGACGTCTGATATGTTACTTGGAATTCCCCAAAATAATAGCAATAAAATCCAAACTAAATGTTCGGGTTCGGGGGCTTCTAATCCATTGCTTTTGTCTTGTACACGTGCAATGAATGAATACATTCATTAAACTTTCTAAGTAATACAGCTGTGCAAAACCAAAAGAAGATAAAAAAAAATTGTGTACAGTTTTTTTTCACTAATATGTAATTTGTTATAATATGTAAAAAAATATAATAAAACTTAAGTTGATTTGTTATTTAAATTTGACTCAACAAATCGAAAAATCTACTTAGAAATCGCGCCTTAGTAGCTCGAAATTTCAGCAGTTAAATCATATGGATCTCGAACTCAATTTTTTTGCATTTCCCTTGACATTCGAGTTATAGAGATTCCATTCTACATTAGATACCCTATAGTTGTGTAAGTTTATTTTTTAATAAATACAATTTATGTGGGGACCCCTCTTGTGGAGGCCCCGGGCAGTTGCACCGATTGCCCTCCCGTAAATCCGGCCCTGGATATATGACATTCACACAGTCAATATCAACAAACAAAAAGCCGTTACAGGACATTTTAAATAGAAATAGGTATTCTATAATATATAATTATATTAAAACTAATATTATAACAAGAAAATTTATTATTATATTTTGTATGCTAATAAACTAAACGCCTGGAAGATAATTTTATGATATTTCACGTTAACGTTATTTGCTGAGAACTTTATCTAGGCGCTAAGCGACTATTCGAAAAAGAAAGTTTGAGTCACCATTTTGTTGGTATATTTAAATTAGATTGAGGATTTGGGAATACTAGTTCAATATAGAATTGTTATAGAATTATCTGATACTATATATTTGCTTATACTGTGTATAGTAATAGTTATATCATGGTGGTTTCGCCGGGGAGGATACTCCGCAGCGCAACCACTTTAAATACAAGTTTACGTCGAAACTAGAGATATAGACTTTTTTTAATAGGACTATAATTTTATAGATATTCCATAGATTTTATTAGTGTAACTTATGCTTGTTAAAGCAAAGGTGGTGCCGCCAGGGAGCATGACGTATCTATAGACTGACAGGTCACAATACCCATTAACTTTAAGAGCCATTACGCACTGTCGACTTGTCGCCGAAGACTTACCCTCAGTTTCCCAGCTTAAAATTATCGGAGAATTAATGTGTCAAATTGTCAAACACGCGTTATCTGCTGTGATTGGTTGAATGAATGTTCAACAGTCAATCACAGCAGATACACAGCAACACACGTGAAACTTATAACACCCCTCTTTTCCGGCGGGGGTTAAAAACACAAGTCTCGCGCCGCAGTTCTTCTACCGCAAAAAGTCATCATCATCATCATCATCAGCCTTTTCGTGTAATCCCGTTCGTCCCATCGACTTCGTCCCCCTCGTGGGACGAACAGGAATTCTTTTTTTTTTCCCGATTGTCCCACTAATTTAGTTGATGGGACGACCGGCAGCCTAATTGTGTAAGTGAATTCGGCAAAGGAAACAATCTGTTTCTTTCCCAAAAACGACTTTTCGTATGGCGAAAATCGTTTTTGGGAAAGAAACAGATTGTTTCCTTTGCCGAATTTACTTACACAATTAGGCCGCGGGAATAATTTAATAATTTTTTTTTAGTCCTCTTGGTCCCACCAAATAATTACAGACTGATTTGAAAAGGTAAAAAAAACAAATTGTAAAATTAAAATCGGTCATTTATTAAGGAATAAAAATTACAGTTAAAATCACAGAATCTACTTTACGTACCTAGGTATCAAAATACACATACACTGAAATATAAATACAAAATAAAATTCTCCATAAAACTAAAAATTATGATTAAAAAACCAGTCAGCTTCTTCAATCAGCTTCTTTTTATAAAAAGAAAACGTCCTAATTATTACAAAGTCACACTTGGTAATATAGGTATACAGTGGCACATTTTTGCGTTAAACATTATTTAAGTGATGGACAGTGAACTCGTTAATTTTACGCGTACGTGTATACGCTAGAAGTCTGGCAAACGAAAGTAGACACTCGAATTATTTGCAAACTTTTTGTATGGCAATGCTATACTAATGTCAACAACAATTTTTGGTGATTTGTTGTGGTCTTGATAATAGCATTTATTAAGTGCAAAATGAATAAAACAATTAAAAGTGGATATGTCGTTTCGCGTGATGTCTAAATATCAAGAAAAACAACAGGAGAAAGACGTCGAATTCAAACAATAACAAGATTGTTTACGTGTTGTGTTAGATTTCATAAGTTTTTATGACACTAATAAGTTGATACTTTGTTTTATTTCGTAATCACTATTTATCTGTGATACTTAGTATCTAAAGTATTACCTACCTAAAGTACCTATAGTATTTATATTCAGACGAAGTAAATTAAATAATTGTAAAGTATCAAATTAGGTTATACCAGGTATTTCATACTAGTTTTGGGGTTGCTATGCTGATATTTTTTAAATTTGCCGCGCTTTTTCAGTCTCTACTTTCGTTTGCCAGACTCTATCGCGTCTGAATTTGCTGCTCGGGGCGCAGGTGTAGAACGAGGTCTTCAAAATATAAAATTTCAGTTTTTTGGATTTAAACGCGAGTTTATTTACAATTTTTTTATTCTTGTGAAACAAATATGGCAAGAAGATAAGTAAATAAGATAAGTACGGATTTTAACAAACACTGCTATTAGAGTTTTAAGTTTCGGAAAATTGTGTTCTACTTTTTTTCGAATAAAAGAGGTGCGTGATTATTATATTTAATCGCACTTCTACTCTCGAATCTTGTTGCAAATTCGCAAGCATCAGTAGGTCTCAATGGAGAAGAATTTGCAAGAAACTCCACAGACACTCTTTTCCATCAGTTTTAATTACAAGTATTTGGTTACATCATTCTTGTTGAACAAATACATGTGAGAACGATGTAAAACGGCATTCAAACAATTAAAAAATACAGTAGGTAATTAAAAATAGGCCGAGGCAGCTAAGTTATGACCAATCCCAACTGATGGCGCCCGTTCACGAACATGACGCATGGGTTGGCACCATTAATGCAAACTATTTCTCTATTATTATTCACAATCATTTTATAATAAGTTAAACACCTTCATAATAATGCATTATGGCTATTTATCATACCATAATAAAAGATGCATTGTAATTTATTTTTCTTTTACAGATCTGGAGGATGTAGCAGGGGTTAATGAGATAGTGAAAACTATTGAAAAACTTACGGATTTAGAGCAGAAAGATAGGACAAGAACCCTGAACCAGTACTTGAGTGAAATAGCTAGCAGAGGAGTTGAAGAAAATTACTGATCATATCATACAATGTTGAAAATAACTATAATGAAAGGGACAGAATTACAGGAAATAATTTACAAAGTTTCATTACTAATGTACGCAACAGTGATTCCAGTGACTTTAATGAAACTATTCACATGGAAGTCTTAGATTCAGATTTGATTATGGTAGTGAATAAACCAAAATTATTAAAGAATATTGTTGTTTTTTTTATTCGGATTGATAGATACGTAATATCTACAGTATTGCCTACCTAAAGTACCTATAGTATTTTAATTCAGACGAATTAAAATGAATAATTCTATAGTATCAAATTAGGTTATTCCAAGTATTTCATACTAGTTTTGGGGTTGCTATGCTGAGATTTTTTTATATTTGCCGCGCTTTTTCAGTCTCTACTTTCGTTTGCCAGACTCTAATAACACAATGTTATCGGCACTCTTTTGATATCTAGCGGCATCGCTGGCGCATCCCACCAGAGCCATGTAATATCACGACAAATTTGAAAGTAAACTACGAAACAATGATTGAACATTTTACGCACATAATTATTTAGTGGGACGAATGACACTAATCTAAGAACATATTCCCATTCGTCCCTCTAAAATCCTGAATGGGACGATCGGAAACAAATTTAATATTATTCTTCCCGTTTGTCCCACGACGGGGACGAAGTCGGTGGGACGAACGGGAATACACGAGCTTTTTAATGTTTCCACTGCTGGGACACAGGGCTCCTCTCTGTGAGAGGGAACGGGCCGTAATCCACTATGCGGGCCCAGTGCGGGTTGGTGGATGTCACATGTCTTCAAATTTTTGGTTCTAAGACATATCGGTTTCCTCACGATGTTTTCCTTCACCGTTTTGAGAGCATTAATTTACACAAAGTAAAGCGTCTTCCTGGGTTCGAACCCACGACCTGCAACTTGTAAGTCGCCGCAACTTACAAAGTACGAAACAAATATTTATATGGTCTACAGATATACATAGTTGTTCCGGATCTAGGTGTCTTGTGTATATAAGTTTGAATGTTTGTAAACGCACCCACGATACAAGCAAAAATTCCTAGTGTAAGGCAACGTTTTATTAAAAAAATACCTGATCTGATACAAAATCCATCCACAAAATTGAATATGATTTTGCCTTTTCAGTGTTGCTACTGTTGTATTCTAAATTCTAAGGCAATTAATTCTTGTGACGATTTTATTGACGAAATAAAGCACTGACATTTTGGCGTAAGTTCACAATATGTGGATGTGGAATTCTAAAATACAAAATGCCGAAGCAATAGTAGTAGTAGTAGGTACACACAACCGACTTGTCCGCCATTGCAACCAAATCAAAAAATAGAATCACAGAACTATTATAATGTAATGCAAAAATGATAATATGATTCTATAGACTGACCGCTTATGTTAGACCATTCTGAAGGGATGTATTTATTTATTTATTAAAACTTCATGCAACATAAGAGCCATTACGCACTGTTGACTTGTCGCCGGCGACAGTGACTTCCTATAGTTTAAAATTAAATAGATGTTTACGCAGATTGTCGCGCGCCGGTCGCCCGGGCGACTGCTGGTCGCCGGCGACCAATAGGAGCACCGGTTCAATTCAAATGGAAGCGTTCACACTGCGAGCAACTGTCGAGACGACCGGACGTCGCGCACAATAATGGCTCAGGATTGCGATACTGAGATATTAATATTGGAAATACAATTCCGAAAAGCTATTTGGGATTTATCCAGAGACCAATATTCCAATCGGGCTAATTTACAAGGGTACTTGCCAATGTTTACATAAAATATTTTAAACATTCCTTTTAATCTCCGTTCTTGAAACAAAGGATATGTATACCCAATAATCTCTTGCATTTCTGTTCTTTTTATTTTCTTTATAATATTAGTATCGCTACTATTGCAGCTTCTTCGACGGCCGTTCTGTATTAAGTCTCCGGCGACAAGTCGACATACGTACAGTCTAAAAGTTCATTAGTGTACCTGTCAGTTCGCTGATGGGTGTCAACATCGCTTTTGCTACCTTAAGAAGGGTCGGTCTATAGAGGTCATATATTTATGTAGGAAAAGAAATAGGAATCAAAGAACATACCTACAATAACCTAATAGTGATGGGTGATTTTAATGCAAGAACGGGAAGTAGAGAAGACGGAGAAGCGATGATATTGGGTCCATACTGTTCAGGAAAAAGAACAAGAAATGACTTGACTTGACTTAAGATCCTATGTCCCCTAGCTGGGGCAGAGGGCTTCCACAGTAGTCCTCCATCGAGACCGGTCTTGAGCTTCGCGCTTCACCTCGCTCCACGCCATTCCAATGCTTGTCGCTTCAGCTAATACGGTACGTCGCCAAGATTGACGGGGACGGCCTCGCTTCCTTTTTCCTTGAGGATTCCAATCTAAGGCCTGTTTAGGAATGTGATCGGAATCCCTCCGGAGCGTGTGACCAATCCAACTCCATTTACGCCGCTTGATCTGTCGGTCGATCGGGGACTCGTTGCATCTCTCCAACAGCTCTACATTAGAGATGATCTCGGGCCAGTAAATTCCGAGGATGCGACGAAGACATCGGTTGACGAAGACCTGGATTTGGCGCGAGATGTCCTTTGTTACCTTCCACGTCTCGCACCCGTAGAGCAGCACGGATTTGACATTGGACCCGAAGACTTTGAGTTTAACCCTTCGGGTCAGTTTCCGCGATTGCCACACAGGTCTCAGCTGCGCGAAGGTAGCTCGCGCTTTGGCAATCCGAGAAGCGATATCCTCTTCAGTTCCTCCAGTTTCTGACACGACGCTCCCGAGGTACGTGAAATTGTGGACGCGTTCCACAACCTCTGTGCCGATTAACATCGGTGTAGAATTCTTCACACCTGTACGCATCTCTTGAGTCTTTCGGATGTTAATTTTGAGCCCAGTTTTCGCCGCCTCCTGGCGCAGGTCGTTCAGTTTCGCTTGCATGTCAGCGTGTGTATGACTCAGCAGGCATAGATCATCGGCATAGTCCAGGTCTTCCAAGACGTTGGTCAATCCCCACTCTATCCCGCGACGCCTGCTATCGTGAGTGCGCAACATGATTCCGTCGAGAACGATTATAAAAAGGAGGGGCGAAAGAAGACAGCCCTGACGGACACCAGCGTGCACTGCGATGTCCTCCGAAATGAGTCCTTCGTGAGTCACCTTGCAGGAATATTTTCTATAAATGCTCTCCAATAGGCGGACTATTTTTGACGGCACTCCAATGTCCAAAAGGCGGGACCAGATGCTGGACCACTTCAACGTATCAAAGGCCTTTTCGAAGTCGACAAAAGTAAGATAAATTTCCCTTTGCCATTCTGATGCCTGCTCAAGAATGATACGAAGAGTGTTGATCTGGTCCGTGCATGAGCGGCTCGAACGGAAACCCGCCTGCTCCCCGCGCAGAAGAGGCTCAACGGCCCTCGACAGCCTATCAAGGATTATTTTACAGAAGACCTTAGAGGGAGTCGACAGCAACGTAATGCCCCTCCAGTTATCGCAACTACTGAGATCACCTTTCTTGGGCACGGTAATTAAAAGTCCCTTGTTCCAGTCGTCCGGGAGTTCTTCAGCGGTCCATATCCTTTCAATTAAAGGCGTCAGCACGTCGACCGCGGAGGCTAAGTCGGCTTGTAACATTTCCGCCGTAATCAGGTCGAGTCCAGGTGCTTTGCCAGCCTTCAAAGAGAGGATCGCTTCAGTCACTTCAGAGGCTGACGGTGGTTCCGTATCAATGTCGAGCGGTCGAGGTGGCACAGAACCTATCCGCAGCGCGTCAGGTGTCAAAGATGTCGACGATCCGAAGACCTCCTCAAAGTGCTGGCGCCAGCGTTGCAGCCGCCCTTCCGACGTCGCAATAAGCTGCCCCTCCTTGGATTTAAGCGGCTTCTTCTTAAGCCCTCTGTTTCCTGCCAACAAGAAATGGCGACAAACTTATACAAATGGCATACGAGAACAACTTAAAAATACTTAATAGTATGTACAAAAGGCGTGACAACAAGAGATGGACATGGATATCCCCAGACGGTCGTTATAAAAATGAAATAGACTACATCCTCACCAACAAAAGCAAGCTTTTTCAGGATTGCGGAGTTGTTAACAATCTCAACTTCAACAGCAACCACAGAATGGTTAGAGCCAAATTACTACACAACGATTCTACAAAAAAAAATAGACCATTTAAGGTAAAACCTATAATACCTGAAGCCACTAAAAGATTAGAAAAGGAACTAATAAACTTTATAGAAAATACAAAAGAACTAAATATCCAACACAAATATGACAAGTTTGAAGAGCTAATGAAAACAAAGAAAATAACGGGAACAGCAAAGGAAAAGAAAACAGTAAAATGGCTAACAGACGAAACGAAAGAAATGTTAAAAACCAGAGATGAACTAATATCTGTGACTGGAAAGACAAGAATAACTAGATCTAAAATAAGGGAAATAAGCAAAAGTATAAAATTAAACATGAGAAAGGACCGGCAAAGATACAGACTTGAAATACTGGAAAGATGTATTCAGAAAACTGGAGGCACCAAAAGAGCAATCAAACAACTAAAAGAAAAAACAGACTGGATACCTAATCTCTATGACAAAAATATGAAACATAAAACAAGACGCCCAGAAATTATGTCAATAGCCACTAACTTTTTCCGGGACTTATACTCAAAGAAAAACTATAGTAAACCGAATATATTAGCAGGGGGAGATGAAGTACCAGACATAATAAATGCAGAGGTGGAAAAAGCTATTATATCTCAAAAGATAGACAAAGCTCCCGGGTCAGACGGTATCAAAAACGAATTCCTCATAGCAAACATAGAACATCTTGTACCAACCCTTATAGAAATTTTCAACGAAGTTCTGCACAGTGAGACTATACCCGAGCAATGGTCAACATCAACCATAACACTACTGCACAAAAAAGATGACAAAAACAACATAAACAACTACAGACCTATTAGTCTAATGTCGAATATCTACAAGGTATTCGCTAAGATACTTCTCAATAGACTAACCCGAACATTAGATGACAACCAACCGAGAGAGCAGGCCGGATTCAGGAGTGGATACTCGACATTGGACCACATCCACGTAGTAAAACAATTATTTGAAAAGGGCAGAGAATTCAACTTAACATTCTACTGCTGCTTTGTGGATTACAGCAAAGCCTTTGACTCATTAGAACACGAAGCGATTTGGCAAGCACTCAAAAACCAAGGTGTAGAATGTAAATACATCAGGGGGGTGACCACAAGCTCTTAGAGTAAGGTTATTTTGAGATCGAGTAAGGGACAGATGTATCTGACTTGTATACATCTGTCACTTACTCGATCTCAAAATAACCTTACTCTAAGAGCTTGTGGTTACCCCCCAGAATTCTTAAAAACATTTATGAAAACAGCAAAGCTAAAATCAAGCTAGAAAAGCAAGGTAAGGAAATAAGAATAGAAAGAGGTGTACGTCAGGGTGACCCAGTATCACCTAAACTGTTCACTGCTGTCCTGGAAGAGGTGTTCCGGCAATTAGATTGGGAGAAATGTGGACTAAATATTAGTGGCGAATACCTGTCACATTTGCGATTTGCAGATGATTTGATCATCATCTCTCAATCAAGCGCAGGGTTACAGGCTATGCTGAATGATCTGGATAGAGAAAGTCGTAAAGTGGGATTAATCATGAATACAGAAAAAACCAAGGCCATGACAAACGGGAACCAAGAACCAATCCACGTGAGCAACAACAACAAAATTGATTATGTAGATGAATACATCTATCTCGGTCAAACAATCTCGCCAATGGACCTTACCTCTAAGGAAATCAACAGGCGTATAGGTAATGCATGGAAACAATATTGGAGTTTAAAAGAAGTTATGAAAAATCCTGAAATGAGCATGACTGTCAAACGTAAACTTTTCGATACTTGCGTACTGCCTGTCCTTACATATGGCTGCCAAACCTGGGCGCTGAATAAAACTCATATCCATAAACTAGAAACATGCCAAAACGCAATGGAAAGAAGCATGATGGGGAAGAGACTTTCTGATAGAGTAAGAACCACCAATATAAAGAATTGCACAAGAACAAAAGATGTCACAGTAACTATCAGAAAGCTGTAATGGAGATGGACAGGACACACAGAGAGGAAAAGAGAAATGGTCTAAATCAATAACGAACTGGTTCACAAGGCATATTAAGCGGAAACGAGGAAGGCCACCAAGAAGATGGGTGGATGAAATAAAGGTCGTAGCTGGAGGTGGATGGACAACAGTTGCTAAAGATAGAGGAAAATGGAAACAGTTGGAGGAGGCCTTTGCCTATAAAGGCACACAGACAGGTGTCAAATAGATCAATGTTTTTGATAAATAACTTTGTAAACTTTTTGTATAAGATGTCTGAATAAAGGCTATTATTATAAGAAATAGGATTCTATGTATCATCCTAGATATATGATAGTGTAATACCTCCTATCTCTTACAAGACACATCTAAGAAAATAAAAGGACATATTCAGCTCACTGTGCGTCGTCTCCCTAAACTTAAGATCTCTCACTCAATGAATTTGCTTGTTTTTTTTTTCTGTTCCTCTGCAGAATAACTTGTGGCGCTGGTAATTTTCATCCGTCACAATAATATATACAAAATGATGAGTCTTAGTGCTGAAACTGCGTTAAACGGACGCCCGCGCGGTTATACAAAAGTGCTCCGTCGCGGGAGTACACGCGGTTCCCGCCAGTCGCAGTTGTGGTTTTTGCTAGTCGTCGTTTTGCTACGTTATAATATGTGTTCCATCGACACGACTGTACATGTACACCGTTAAATTTTAATTAGCAACAATGCGTAAATAATATGATCCGTGTCTTTTTTTTTTTAAATAATAATTCATGACCATAGATACAAGTCTTTCAGTCGGATACATAAATGGGTTTTAACATTCTTTAGTATGCATTAGAATGCGGATGTAACAGATTCTAATGTTTTTTGGAGTATTTGGCAGCAAATTGTATCGAGTCAGTCTTCCCAATAAGCTTTGCAGAGGCAGTCAATACTCCGCTCCACTATCCCGAGATGATTTCACATATTGTCCAATTGCGTAGACAGTTGAGACACAAAACTACACCAATTTTATATCACAATATCCACTAGGAATCAATTTGCAAATAATATTCACAGCCGCTGAACTTCACTCGACAAAATCCCGCCAAAAACTCCTGATCCGTGTCTACACGCGAAGACACGCGACGAGTGCCCGTCGCGGGCGCTCGCCTAACGCAGTTTCGGCCCTTACAAAACTTCTACCGTCTATTTGTATGTGGCATTAGTGGCATACAAAGTATCTTTGATTTAATGTGTTAACAATTATGTTATTGAAATATTTTTATTTTTTGTTTGTTTCAGTCCCATACCAACCCAACAAGTGTCAACTGTATCAATCGAAGAATTTAGTTTGTCTACACTACCTTCTTTTTAAACTAATAATAAAATTTACGTGACCTGCTATTTAAAAATTTGTTGGTGGCGTACACATGTGGTTTCGTTTCTAACACAGTATTTTGGCTGTTTTAAGTGCTTTTTTGGTAGTTTTGGTGTACCTGGTAAACGTTTGTGATCGTCTTGTATTTATTTTAGTGTTTGTGTGTCCAATTTTACATTTGGTAAGTTTTAACTATAATTTTCTTGCGGCGTATGCCGAGTGACCATGGAGGGTGAAGATCGGCCTCCTGGTCGCCCGCCAGATTCTCCTCATGCCATTCCACTACAATCACAGGATCTTTTCACCCAATCTGCGGTTTTGACCGCCCCACTGTCACAGTTTGAAGCCATGGAAGAGCAAGTTGCTTCCCAAAAAAGAAAAATTAATGACATTCAATCACCAAATGGCTCCTTGGGCGTTTCTGCACGCACGGAAGATAATTCTTCTTTATCCAAACGTGACAGAGTTACAGCTCCGTCATTGATTTCGCGAACCAAATATTCAAACTTGGATAAAGAACCGTTTTTGGTGTATACATCACTAGTTGAAACTGAACCAAATTCAGGTACTACCCTCCATCCCATCAGATTCGGCCAATTGTTACCGAAAATAGCAACCAAAAACATTAGACAAGAAGGAGGTATTTAACGTATTGGCAGAAACAAGGTGTCTGTAGAATTTATGGGGCCAGAGGATGCTAATGCCTTCATTGACAATTCCAGCATGAAACAGAAAGGTTACAGTATGATGATTCCTACTTTTAATATCAAGTCATTGCCTCATCTTCTTCAAACTATATTGCTTCCGCTGAGTATCTTTTTTTGGAGGTTTATGTCAAAGGTGTCAAGACCTTACTTGGTGTGGTCTACTGTCCACCCGCCGTTGACTACTTTTCCAACTTAGAATTAGCACTTGAATCTGTAGGGTCAGAGTATGCACACTGTATAATCATGGGCGATTTCAACACTGACCTGTCCCGCCCAACCCCTCGGTCCCGTAAACTCCTTCATATTATTGAATCCGTCAGCCTTCATGTCCTTGCTCTGCAACCTACTCACTTCAATGTCTTGGGTGATGACACTTGGCTAGACTTGATCCTTACGTCCACTCCTTCCCTTGTTTCCTCTCATGGTCAGTTTCCTGCACCTGGCTTTTCCAATCACGATCTCATATTCCTCTCCTACACCCTAAGACCACCTAAACCTCCTCCTAAAGTTTTGCATATGCGTTGTTTTGCCCGCATGGATGTTGAGAAACTGCGTCAGGATGCGTCGGAACTGGATTGGGAAAGCCTTGCTGCGGCTGCGACTGTAGATGAAAAGCTGGGCTTTTTTAATCGGACGGTTCTTGCGCTCTACGATAAACACGCTCCTGTCAAGAGGGTTAAAATTAAGCGTCCACCTGCTCCTTGGATGACGACAGGGGTTCGTATGGCGATGAGGCGCAGGGATCGGGCTTTTCGAAAATTTAGAAGGGATCGCTGTGTTGAAAACAGGAACCTTTTCAAAGCTGCAAGAAATCGGTGTAACCAGGTGATACGCAATGCTAAACGCCGCCATATTCTCGAAAACATATCTTCTTCTTCTCCTGCCGATATCTGGAAATTCCATTCATGTGGATTTCCCTAAGACTATCGGCCTGGATGATATCAATCATCACTTCACAACTACCTGTCTTTTGGATTCCCAAATGTTATCTCAGACGGTTGATTTCATTGCTGGCCTACCTGGTCCTATTATAGAACAGTTCCACTTTTCTCCGGTCACCTTGGATGAAACCAGAAAGATCATCCTGTCCATAAAATCCAAAGCTGTGGGCTATGATGAGATCAGTCGTTACATGGTCTTCTTAATCCTCGACTTGCTTCTCCCACCGATTACCCATATCATCAACTTTTCCCTCGATTCCGGTCAATTTCCATCTCTCTGGCGTATGGCCTATGTACGTCCGCTTCCCAAAATTTCAAATACCTAATCATTTTCGACCAATTTCCATTCTCCCTTTCCTATCCAAAGTGCTTGAGGCCTGCGTCCACAAGCAGTTTTCAGGGTTTGTTCATCGGAATAACCTTGTTAGCTCATTCCAGTCTGGATTCAGACCGGGGCACAGTACTATCTCTGCTCTCCTTAAAGTAACTGGCGACATTAGAGAAGCGATGGAGGATACCAAAGTTACTGTTTTGGTGTTAATTGATTTCTCCAATGCCTTTAATGCCGTCAATCACGATATTCTCCTTTCTATCCTTTCACATCTTATGGTTTCTTCCGAGGCCCTGGAATGGTTCTCTTCCTATCTTCGGGGACAACAGCAGTCGGTTCGCGTTGATGAGAGTTCGTCGAGTTGGTGTGACCTGGCTGCTGGTGTTCCGCAAGGCGGTATTCTTTCTCTATTGTTATTCTCCATTTTCATAAATTTTATAACTCATTGTCTTCGGTGTTCGTATCATCTTTATGCCGATGACCTTCAACTTTATGCAGCTGCGCGGGTAGAGAGTTTGTCGGACGCTATAGGCGATGTGAACCGAGACTTGGAGGCTGTCAAGGACTAGTCTGATAGATTTGGGGTGTCTGTAAACCCCTCAAAATGTCAGGCCATTTTGATTGGAAGCTCGCGCATGATGGGTCGACTGGGGATCAGCTCTCTTCCTCCTATAATTTTTAATGGTACTGTAATCCCCATCAGCCCTAGTGTAAAAGATCTTGGTCTACATCTTGACTCGACGCTTAGCTGGCAAAGTCAGGTTTCTAGTGTCAGTCAAAGAGTCAACGGGACCTTGCGTTGCCTGTATCGTCTGAGAAACTTTTTGCCTGCAAAAACGAAGACTATGCTTGTGCAGACTTTAATCTTTCCTTTAATCGACTATGGTGACGTGTGCTACTTTGACCTGAACGCGGTATTCCTGGATAAGCTGGATAGACTCCTAAACAACTGCATCCGGTTCATATTCAACCTCCGGAAATATGACCATGTTTCGAGCTGCAGATCTGAGTTCAAATGGATGCCAGTTCGGCAGAGGAGAAATTTGCGGGCCTTGACCACGCTTTTCTCTCTTCTCAACTCTCCTACTCCTCCTTCTTATCTCATACCTCACTTTCAATATCTGTGTACTTCACACTCTAGGAATCTACGTTCATCTAACAATCTTCTCTTACTTTGCCCGTCTCATACTTCTGATTTTATTCATTCTTCCTTTAACATTCAGTCCATTCTTCTCTGGAATGCGCTTCCTCTCGATATCAGGAAGGCCACCAGTCAGTATGCATTTAAGCGGAAGTTGCGGAATTATTTTCTACACGATTAGCAGAGTCGTCTCAATAACACGCCTTTCTATTACTTGATATATATTTTTAGCGACCAGAATGGAAAAACAAATAAATAAAAACAATTCAAACAACCTAAAATGAATTTATTTCAGAATAGACCTAATTTTAACAATAGTTCAACTTATCATTAAAACTCGAGCAATCACAAACAACCGTTAATATTCAAAACACGAAACAATAAAACAATAGCCAAAATAACAAAGTATGGAACGAACTTACTGCAAGTAGCGTAGGTACCGACAACCTTACCGTGCGACGACTCAGGAGCAAATGACCGATACTTGCTCGAGCGCACGCTTTTATATTAATCGGTAGGTACCACCACTACCAACAATAAGTTCCGCTAATACGGCCTCTCCTGATCTTGCGCCGCCCTCGGCTGCACCTTGAGACTTCTTCTTCAGGCACTGGCAGGCACGGCGGGTGTTTGATTGCCGTGTTCGTCCGACTTGGTCCCGTCCGTTGTCCAAGCACCAGTAGGACCAGCAGCTGCACCTGAAGGCTCGCCCACATCGTCAGAGTCGTCGTCATTGCAATCTGAATGAGAAACAAGTGGTTAATTATACGTGACAAAAAGTACACCTTTGCCTATTCTGTCATTCATCACGCATACAAGGCCCTCATACAAAGATACACTTTCACGACCAAGACTAAACCACTTCACTTTCAGATGTATGCATACATCATCATACATCAAATCTCAGTCATACTCATACTTTAACTTGTACAAGTTCACCAGGACTGCGCCTGCCAGGACAGCGCCTGATGCATGTTCCAGGAACACGACTTCCGGGACAGCGCCCAATGCGTATACATAGTACACGACTTCCGGGACAGCGCCCAATGCGTATACATAGTACACGACTTCCGGGACAGCGCCCAATGCGTATACATAGTACACGACTTCCGGGACAGCGCCCAATGCATGTTCGTAGAACACGACTTCCGGGACAGCGCCCAATGCATGTTCATAGAACACGACTTCCGGGACAGCGCCCAATGCATGTTCATAGAACACGACTTCCGGGACAGCGCCCAATGCATGTTCATAGAACACGGCTTCTTGGAAATGCAAATAAGACAATGGGAAGTATACTTCCTAACAAATTGTCTCAGACCAGGAAACCAGAAATGTTTTAAAATAAGGTCATAAGTCTTATCAGCCCCGATGTGCTCATGCTCGTCGTGAAAAACGCGTAATAAACTGAGCCGGTGCCCTTTAGGTATATAGCACAGTAAGCGCGACTCTTCACCCACAGGCGAGTAGCGATAATAGAGCACATCGTTCTGACACACGTACTTACTGGAGTCCAAGAGACCATCCCTCAGTTTTTTGAGGAGATCAGTAGTCTCGGAATCAGCCGACTGGGCTATTTGTGCCCAATTCAATGGTCTATTAATATTATTGACTTGCAACGCTGGCGGGTTCCTGCTTAGGTAATCCGCGTGACCCATCATCACGCCCTTTCGATATTCAATCGCAAAATTGAAATCCTGCAGATAAATCCACCAGCGTGCAACTCGTGGAAGGAGATCTTTCTTGCGCTCGGTGGCCTTCAAAGCATTGCAATCGGTTACGATTTTAAAAGTTATTCCGATCAAATAATGACGAAAGTGTTGCAGTGCCTTGACGACCGCCAACGTTTCCAGTTCGTATGAATGGTATTTTGCCTCCGCCCCCTGAGTGACTTTGCTAAAATAGGCTACCACCCGTTTACCACCATCCGCGTGTACTTGCATAAGTACAGCACCATATCCTGCACTACTGGCGTCAGTGTGCAGCTCGGTAGGAAGGTTCGGGTCAAAAATCGCAAGTATGGGCTCACTAGTTAACCGTTTTATAAGATGTTGCCGGACTTGATCTTGATCATTCGAACTTTACGTCTTTCTTTGTGAGACGCGAGATACATACGGTTTCTGTCGAGTAACCTTGGATATAACGCCGAAAGTAACCGGCAAGGCCTAAGAACTGGCGTACTTGTCTGACATTACTAGGGATAGGTGCGTTAACTAGTGCCTCGATTTTATGCGGGCTCGGCCTAACCTGACCGTGACTAATAACGCGGCCCAGGTACTCTACTTTGGTGGTAAGAAAAAAGCATTTGCGCACGTTAATTGAGAACCCGGCCTCCGTCAAAGTCTTCAAGACATCGCGTAACAAGGTGATGCCATTATCGACTGTTAAACTCAGGATCAACACATCATCAATATACACCAGGACACTCCCTGCTTCTATAAATTTACGCAAGGTATTATTGATGATACGCTGATACACAGTGGGAGAATTACATAAACCATACGGCATTTTTAAATACTCATAGTGAGCTTCCGTGGTTACAAAGCCCTATGGATCGAGTCCTCGTCAATAGGAATTTGGTGGAAACCTGACGCCATGTCCAAAGACGTGAAGAATCTTGAGCCCCCAAGCCGATCAATGTGGTCATCAATCAAGGGTAGGGGGTACCTATCCTTGACAGTAATGCGATTCAGAGCACGAAAATCTACGCACATCCTGTCCGAACCATCCTTTTTCTTGACCAAAATGACCGGGCTTGCGTACTCGGAATCCGACTCCCTAATGATCTTTTTGTCTAATAGATCTTGACATATCTCGCGAACTTTAAGTTTTTCTTGGTATGACAAGCGGTACGGATGGTATGCCACAGGTACGTCACTAGTCAGTTTGATGTGCATTTTGCCAGTTTTTACCGTAGTGGTGGCGGTACCGGTTATTAAAAACGGAGAGAATTGGTCTATCACAGCCATCAACTTAACAAGTTCCGCACCTATGAGAGGTGTATTTATTTTGTCAGGTTCATTAACACTCACAGCGTTTACTTTTAGTACCTTATCCGTTATATGAGTCAAGTGCTGTCCATGTTTTGTGCGAATAAACGTGACACCATCGCGATTTAGTACGTCAGTCCCTATGATAATGGGTGTATTCATACACGATGCGGGTACTATGACAAAATCTACTTCAAGCGCGATATTACTTAACTCGACGGTCAAAGTGATGTATTCGCGAGCAACAACCTCTTTATCACTTAATCCTTTTAAAGAACACTTGATTTGTTTACGTGAACCGGAAAAGTAATTTACTACCGCTGACGATATCAACGATACATTAAGTGCACCACTATCTATAAGAATATCAACTGGTATACCCTGTATCACGGCTGTGTTTATATCGTTGTTATCCTTCGCGGTTGAAAGTTCGCTGCACAAGTTAACTTTACGTGGGTTGTTATTGTTGCTTTGAGACTCTGTCCGAGCCTTAGCAAAACAGTCACTTTCTTTATGGCCTACCTTCTTACAGAAAGAACAAACCGGTCTAGCATTTTTACTACTACCGTCTTTATCAATAACATTACGCTTTTTGGGGCACTTATCTTTATAATGCCCTGTTTGGCCGCAATGAAAACATTTGATTTCAGATTTACTAGGGCCGTTAGAACTACGCCTTTTAGTCGTATAACTGGAGGACACTGATTTATCTGGGTAACGATTATCAGACTTACGAATAGGCTTTACATAATTAGCTAAAAAGGAAACTAGGCATTCTGACGTTAGGTCAGCATTGATAGCGGCTGCACGTACCTGTACATCACTGATACCGTGAACCACTATTTGAACCATAAGTTCTTCGTTTAACCCTTTCACTAAACGTAGTTTTAATAACGAACGACGCGCATACTCGGCGTAGGACGAAAACTTGTCGGACGTGGTGTTTACGACTTCATGAAGAGTTTGGGCATAATTAATCTTTTGCGGACACAACGACTTAAATTCCTTAACGAAATTGGACCATGAACGATCATTTGTAGCCCACTCGTTTAGCCAGGTTTTTGCGTCACCTTTCAAACAATGAGCCACACGCGAGAAGCACTCAAGATCGTCCCAATGGTTCACATGCCTAGCTCTGTCCACTTCGTTACACCACACCTCAAAATTGTTTATAGCGGGATCAAAATTTGACACGTAGTAATTGTTAGACTTGTTTTTTGTTAATACCCCCAACGCATCAACAAGCGCTTGGGTCGTCGAAACTTTATTTTTTTCTAAAGGGGGTGTGCTGTCACGAATTGACGGCGTAACACGCGAACCACTAGCCGTGTTTGTCTCAATAGCAGTCAATCGCGACATAATAGTGCCCAATACATTCTTCACAGAGATATCATGAGGATGGGATCGAGATCTATCACGACGGTGAGGTGCACGTGACCTATAACCTTCCCGCACACTATGATTGTCACCATTACGTGAGCGACTGCGACGTGATCGTGAACGAGTCCTGACATTACGTGAACGCGAGTGAGTCCTGTCACGACGCGAATGCGAACGATTGTTACTATGGCGTGACCGTGAATGAGTTCCATCACGGCGCGAACGAGTTCTACCGTGAGGTGATCGTGAACCACGCCTATGGTCTTGTCGCGATTCACTGCGACGGCTACGCCTACCCTCAGAGCGAGACGGCGTCCTAATTAGCTGTTCAAGTGGCATTTTTATTTGAAATCAACGGCTGTTTGTATAGGTATCAAGGCTAATAGTTATGAGCAAATAGGCTGAATCCCACTTCTGATTTTAGCGACCAGAATGGAAAAACAAATAAATAAAAACAATTCAAACAACCTAAAATGAATTTATTTCAGAATAGACCTAATTTTAACAATAGTTCAACTTATCATTAAAACTCGAGCAATCACAAACAACCGTTAATATTCAAAACACGAAACAATAAAACAATAGCCAAAATAACAAAGTATGGAACGAACTTACTGCAAGTAGCGTAGGTACCGACAACCTTACCGTGCGACGACTCAGGAGCAAATGACCGATACTTGCTCGAGCGCACGCTTTTATATTAATCGGTAGGTACCACCACTACCAACAATAAGTTCCGCTAATAATATATATATATATTTATAGTATTTATTATAGTAAATATATAAGTAAGTTTATTTTAGCTATATATCTACTATTGTACCCATTTTGCTTTACTATCTTTTTTATGCACCTGCCATGTTATCTCTCCACCACCCTTGGTTGACTGGTAGAGAATGCCTCAGGCATTAAGTCCGCCTATGTACCTTTATGTTGCATGAAGTTTTAATAAATAAATAATATCACCAGGATGGGTATTGTGAAGGGTGTCCCTAGCGATTGCTCTGATATTGAGGTCATGGATAACCTGAAGTCCCCACGTGGTAAGATATTGAAGGTGAGAAGAATGAACCGCAAGATTGTCAGTGAGGGTAAGGCTGAATGGGTTCCTACTTCAAGTATGGTGCTTACTTTTGATGGTCAGAGCCTCCCAGATCGAGTTGTCTGCTGCTTTAACTCCCTTCCAGTAGAAATATACAATTTTCCCACAGTTCGTGTTTTGGGTGTTGCAAGTAAGGACACACAAAGACCCAATGCCGATCTAAGCCACGTTGCTACCGCTGTGGTGGAGACCGTTTTGGCGATGGATGCTCTTTTGAGGAACCCAAGTGCTTTTATTGTACGGGTGCACACCCCGCGAATAGCCGTCAATGCCCAGAATACCTACGTCAGATGAGTATCAAGGCCTCCATGGCTAAAGATAACATCTCTTATTCTGAAGCAGCCAAAAATCATGCCCCCTCTTACCGATCTTATGCGGATGTTACAGCATCAGCCCCTCTTTTTTCACAGTCTATCCACCAGACTCTTACCCATGAGCCACGTTCTTCACGTCTTCCTCCTCCTAATTATACCTCCCATCCCCAAACCTCCACTTACTCCTCCAGTAGAAAACCCACTACATCCCACCCAAAATCACATACCCCGCGTCATCCTGGTTATGACCAAAGGGCTCACCAGGACATTATTAATAATGATAAATGATAAATGATTTTATTTCTGTAAGTTGGTTTGTTAATAGTTACTCATTCCCTACTTCCCGTAATGGTTCTGCTTTGATTGACCATCCTCCCTCTCATAATGTGAATACTCAGACTATAGAGTCAATTGTTATTTTACTTTCCTCCTTACTATATAACTCTTCTTTACCAGACCACGTTGCCGACAACCTAGTCAAAACAATTAAATCCCGTAACATTCCATTTACTGCAGTGGAACTCCAGGAGCGCTCTCCCCAAAAAATCATGAAATCTCTCATCTTATTAACGTATACAAACCAGCATTATTTGCAATTTCTGAGACGTGGCTAACACCCCGTCTCAATTTTAATTTTCCTGGCTATGGCACGTTCCGTGATGACCGTTCTGATGGCTATGGCGGAGCTGCCATACTAGTAAATAATCTTCTTCCTTTTCCCCCTCTATCTCTGCCTCAATACGGAGATGGGATTAATGCTGTAGGTGTTAACATCCTTGGCATTCATTATATTTCTGTCTATATTTCCTCTCCCGATTCCTCTGTGTTTCAGTATATCCATAATATATGTTCCTCATTTAATCCTGATATTATTTTGGGTGATTTCAACTGCCACCACTGCATGTGGGGATCTGACCATTGCGATAGCCCAGGTGCTGATTTGGTTGATCTGCTGGACAACTTGAATTTATGTGTTGTCAATGATGGCTCTGCCACTCGCCTTCCTAGACCCGCAGCCTAATTGTGTAAGTGAATTCGGCAAAGGAAACAATCTGTATGTGTGTGTTTTTGGGAAAGAACCAGATTGTTTCCGTTGCCGAATTTACTTACACAATTAGGCTGCCGGTCAGTGTAGAAGCTGTGTGGACCTTACCCTGTGTTCAGCCAGTTTGACCGCCCAGTTGGAGTGGAAACGACTAAATCTCACGTATAGCAGCGACCACTACCCAATATGCACTACTCTGGTCTCTAGGTCCTTACCCCATAGGGATAATTCCCCTCTCTTAAAATACAGGCTGACTTGGACCGGGTGGGACTTATATTCTCAAACTCTTGAGGATATAATTCCCACTTTGCCTCAAGTTTCTCCAGCCAACCTGGATGCCTGTGTGTTGCAATTTTCCGGTGCCATTTCATCAGCCGCTGGTGCTAGTATTCCGCTCAAGAATTCAGCTTCGGGAAAATTATCATCCCCTCCCTGGTGGGATCAAGAATGCTCCAACATTATTAAAGCTCGTAACGAAGCAGAAAGAAAATATGCTCATAATATGTCCGTTGAAAACCTGTTAGAATATAAACGGATTGTTGCGAGATCCAGGCGTCTATTTAAGGAAAAAAATATGAAGGTTGGAAAAAATTCTGCTCTTCACTTTCCCCTTCAACCCCTTTCTCTCTTGTCTGGCAAAACTTTAAAAGATTTAAACGTGGCTGCTCTGCTTTAACATCTTCATCTATCCCTAGCGGCTTAGCAGCACCTTTTCTTGACAAATTAGCTCCTCCTTTCGCCCCTCTCTATGAAGAATGCCCTTTACCGTTTGACAGTGAAGACATTTACAATGACCCTCTGGACGCCCCCTTTTCGTTATGCGAATTAGATGCAGTTCTCAAGCACGTCCATGACTCTGCTCCCGGCATGGATGGACCTCCATATTCCTTTTTTTTTTATTGGGGTCCCTCAGCCGCCAATACCTTCTATCGTTAATCAATTCTTGTTTTACCCTTTCCCATATCCCAGATAGTTGGAAAACACACCTGATCATAACCATATTGAAACCTGGGAAACCCCCAGATAGTCCAAATAATTTCCGGCCCATTGCGCTATCACCGGTCATAAGTAAAATTTTAGAACACCTCATTAAAAACAGGTTAGAATGGTTGGTTGAAAGCCGAGGTCTCTTAGCCAAATCACAATTTGGTTTCCGAAAGGGAGCTAGCACTACGGATAGCATTGGAATACTTATGACTGATATCCGAATCGCCCTCAGCAAACGTGAGTCCGTCCGTGCGGTCTTTCTTGTTTCCTTCTTTCCGTACTCAGAAGTAAATTACGCCAGCTGAGTATTCCGGCAAAGATACTAAACTGTATCTGCAACCTGCTGTCTGAACGTAACGTAAAACTCCATATCCCAGGTGAAACATCCGAACCCAGAACAGTCTGGCGCGGGCTCCCACAGGGCTAAGTGCTAAGCCCTCTTTTATACAGTATTTATACACATGACCTCCACTGCTCCCTAAACAATGACTGTCAGGTTTTACAATATGCAGATAACCTATGTTTATATATTCCTTCTTCTTCCATAGATAGCGCTACGGAATCCATGCAAGTGTCCCTTAATTCTCTAAACCAGTGGTTAATTTCACATGGCCTTACCCTGTCTGCTCCCAAAAGCACCACTGTTGTATTCTCACGTAAACGTGTTCCTCCATATGTCCACCTTGAAATTGAAGGAAGATCCCATCAAGGTTGAAGATAATGTGAAATTTCTTGGTGTCAACTTGGACTCAAAACTATCTGGTATCTTTCATCTAAATTATATCGCCAAGAAATGTGAGAAGAAGATTAACATGCTACGGGCTCTGGCGGGTGTTTGGTGGGGCGCTCATCCCTTCACACTAAGGCTTATTTATAATGCTACGGTGAGAAGCTTGCTCGACTATGGCTCTTTCCTTCTTGAGCCCTGTAGTAAAGTTGCTTTAGCCAAAATAGAGACCATTCAGTCGAAATGCCTCCGCATTGTGCTGGGTTGTATGAGGTCCACCCCAACCAACGCCCTGTAAGTCGAGAGTGGCTACCCTCCTCTTCTTCTCCGTAGACAATATCTGACTGACAAATATATCTACAAGGCATATTGCCTTAATAACCACACTATTCTGGCTAAACTGCCTATTTTAGATAACCTATGTAGACAAAGCGAATATTGGAGGCATAAAAACCCCCCTTTATTTATTAATTCATATAGAAATATTCACACTGTAAAAGTAAATTCTCCCATCCCTCAATTTAGTAAATTCCCAATTTATACATAATTATTATACCCATATGAAATTGCAAATTTTGTTCCAAATTACGTCCCTTATATCGGCTTGAATAAGGACACCATCAATGCTAATGACCATTTTCTTTCATTTATTAAAGACAAGTGGCCTAATCACTTTAAATTCTACACCGACGCTTCTAAACTATCCACGGGTGGTAAAACTGGCATTGCTGTTTACAAATCCAATTCCCAGATATTTCTCCAATTCCTGTGTCCTCCCGAGTCTTCGGTATTTACCGGAGAATGCATCGGTATCCTTGAGGCATGCTTATTTATTTCTTCCCATACTTCTATTACAAAAGCAGTTATCTTTTCCAACTCCAGAAGCGCCCTGGAGGCCATAATTAAAAATTCGTTTAAAGACAATATCCGTAATCCACTAATCATCGAAATTAAAACAGTCCTACATTCTTGCTCTGAAAAGAACATTGAGATCGTATTAGTATGGATACCAAGCCATATGAACATTAGGGGTAATGAGCTGGCAGATATAGCAGCCAAGGAGGCGGTTTGTAGCAGTCTGGCTGATAAAAAACAACATTATGTGGTCCAAATCTATGACTTGATACACAAGGCTAAAATAGATCTCTTTAAATCCTGGCAAGAATACTGGTCTAAATCCAGTAAGTTAAAAGGTGGTCTTTATGCTTCTATTCAACCAACCATCCCACCCAAACCGTGGTTCTACAAATTTAAAGAAACTTCTAAAACCGTCACATCCGTTATTTGCAGAATACGAATTGGCCACTGTTGCACTCCAGTTTTCCTCCATAAAATTAGAGTCCGGGTTAGTTCCCTGTGTGAATGTGGTCTGGATGATAGTACGCTGGATCACATCTTCCTAAAATGCCGGCTGAATAATGCCTCTTCTTTTGATGGAGTAATTTCTAATCTAAAAATACAAAATCCTGTAAATGTTCGTCACCTTCTCTCATTTTTCCCTAACCCCCAAATTATACGTGCTTTTATTAAATTTATTTCTACTAACAATATTAAACTCTAACACTAGCATACATCTTAAGTAATAGTATAATCTATAAATATATATATTCTATTATACTTTAAACTATGATTGATTAACCCCAATTATTTGTGTTTGTTTCAGTCCTCAAAGGATCGCCACAAAAAAGCTCTACATATTAATATTAATTAAAAATAAATTAATTTGCAAATTCTATAATACCCAAAGACCTTATACTTCTTACTACTAGACTATGCACTATGGCGCAAAAACCGGTCCGAGCGAGAGGGCTCCCGTTGGTAGTGTGTCTCTTTCTAATGAGGTGACCATGACCAAACATAACACGGGACAAATTGCTTGTAAAAACAATAGTGTAAGTATCCCAATATAATTATGTATTTATGCTACCTAACTAAGCTACCTAAACCTACCAAATTCATTGAAAAAAAAATGTGTGTATATTTTTTGGAATCTACGTCACTTACCGAGTCGGTGTCGAGCGTACAGAATTTCGACATCCCATGTTTTTCCATTGGTGTCGTAAGCAGCGTTCTCTGTGCATTTGTAACAACCATACTGAGATCGCCAACCCGCCTGCAAAGCACTCCCCATGAATAGCACAAATAAAACATAGTCCCTAGTGCCCGGCAGCCTGCCTAACCTCGACTACGGTAGCGGTCTAGGTTACGGTATGGCAAGGGGTGCAAAGAATCCCGGACAAGATCCGGCTACCCCAACAAATACCGACGACAGGACCTGGCAACGTACAACACGCGCACACTCCGGACTCCGGACCGACGATAAGATGACCAAACTCGAAGAGGAATTGAGCCGTTTACGATGGTGTATTCGGGGAGGACTCGATAATCCTCAAATCCCAAGCCTGCATAAGTCTTATTCTTCAAGACCCATCGTATATATAGGAAAAAAAAACTCTCTGATCTTACTCTCAAGCTCATGAAGGAGAGGCGTTATATGATCCTGCAGTCTTCAGACGATGCTTTGAAATACCCCAAAGGATCTCAATGATTTCACATATTGTCCAGTTGAGTTGAGAAACAAAACTACTCCAATTTTATTCCACTAGGTATCAATTTGCGAATAATATTAACAGCCGCTGAATTTTACTCGAACAAAACCCGCCAAAAACGCCGCAAACCTGGCGGTCATTATTTTTTTTTGTTCATCCTTTTCGGGCAGGCTAAGGTCTTGGACCATACCGCCTCGTCTTCAATGCAATTTTAACATTATTTAGTATGCATTAGAATACGGGTGTAACAGATTCTAATGGTTTTTGGAGTATTTGGCAGCAAATTGTATCGAGTCAGCCTTCCCAGTAAGCTTTGCGGAGGCAGTCAATACTACAATAAAATTCTCTGCTCCACTATCCTGAGATCGCTTCTGTCAATGATTTTACAAATTGTTTAATTGCGTAGACAGTTGAGACACAAAACTACACCAATTTTATATCACAATATCCACCAGGAATCAATTTTCAAATAACAGCCGCTGAACTTCACTCGAAAAAATCCCGCCAAAAACTCCAACCTGGTGGTCTTACATTTAGTATTACCAGGCCCAAACATTTTAAAGTACTACTCTTACTCAGTATTAATGTTTTTTTTTTAAATACAATGAATTGATTAATTATAGGAACTGCAAAAATATTTGAATACTTTTTTTATTCGTTCGTTTTGGTATAACATAAAAATGAAAAATATAAAATTGTCTACCATTTCTACCAAATACAATGATTAGTTGAGCTAGCAAGATGTCAGACAAGGACACACTACCAGCGGGAACCCTCTCGCCAGGACCGCTTTTGGTTAGCTACCGCTTATGAGGAAATAGCTAACCTAGGCGTATGATAATAGATTTCATTTTAGCTAAACAAAAATTTTTGGTGCGCAGTCTAGTAGTAAGAAATACGTATAAGGTCTTTGATAATACCCATGAGTCTCCACTACATGACACTGGCAGGAATTGTCTCCGGCAAATTGCCATAAAAAAAAAAACATTAAAAATTGGCAGAATAGTCGACAACGGCTTTGCTTGCCATTTATGAATATAGAATAATTAGAATAGAATAGAATTCTTACCATAATAATGAATGTTCAGTTTAAAAAACGTTTCCTGGGACAAACTGAAATAGACACCATAGAATGGACTGTGCCAGATTTTATCAAACTATTAGAAAATAAAACTACCAGAGAGTTACACACAGAAAAATTGATGGATCCGGCCAATAAATTTGAATCACGACTCCAATTAAAAATGCGATTCCTGGGAAGGGGTAAAGAAATTATTGAAATCTACTATCTATCTCCTACTCCCTTATGTTTGAAGTCAGAATTATATCGAATCCTTTCAGACTCATATGAAAATGGAGAGTGTAAGGATTCTATAAAAACTACGGAGTATCATACTGTTGAGGCGAATAAATGGCAGTACTTGACTACATTGCACGAACGAGATAACGACAGCGAGTATAACCTGCCTTGTGGGAATCTAAAACTATCATTCGATTTTTTTTATATACCAAGTGAAAAAAAATTTGGTCGTTTCAATATTCCTCAATTGAGTAGTGACTTCGAATATTTACTCAACAGTGGTTCGTTTTCTGATGTAACTATAAAATCTGCAGAGCAATCGGAATATAAGGTGCACAAGGCAGTTTTGACCAGCCGGAGTCCTGTGCTGAAAGCACATTTTGAGCACAACACTACTGAATGCCACACTAACATTGTCGAGTCCCCACTTGAGTCTGAAGTCTTGGGAGAAGTTCTAACTTTTGTATACAGTGACAAAGCTCCAAGAGTTGATGAGATCCCTGAGAAGTTGCTATCTGCAGCAGACTACTATCAGCTCAGTGGGCTGAAGATTCTCTGTGAGGAAGCTGTGCATAAGAAGCTGACTGTAGAAAATGCAATAGAAACATTACAACTGGCTGACCTTCACTCTGCCAATACCTTGAAACAATTGACTCTGGAGTTTATTAAAGGTCAGTCAAATGTGATTACTAAAACTGAAGGATGGTCGAAATTAAAAGATGTAGAGCTTATCAAAAGGATTTTAGAGTACATAGTGGCTGATGATAGTGATGCAGATATCTGGTGTGACTACGAGTCAGCAACGGAATAAACTGATCTAAGAACTTGACTAAGAAATTGTAGATTATAATCCTCATATCTACCTCATAAAATATTTGTATACATTTAAATTTGGTGTAAGAAGTACCGCACTATTAGAAATGCCAGTTGCATGATTCATCAATCATCATCATCAATCTTTTGACATTATTATGATTAATTATTTTATTATTATCTCCTTTATACGTATTCTTTCTTATTGTCTACATTTTTAAATATATTTATAAAACATACAAAAAAAAAAACAATTTCTTTTCTTATTGTTTACATTTTTAAATATTTTATAAATTAAATTACAAAAAAAAAAACATTTAAAATATAAAAAATAGAGGCCCACCGGTATCGGGAACAGGGTCCAAGCTACCGGCGGTCAGGGCTCCAGAGAGAGGAACCTCCTAACAATACGAGCCGTGTCCAGCAATACTGCTTTCTGGATCAGGCCCTTGACCCAGCCGCCTAACGAGCGCCTCCTAAGGTTATTATTATTTATTTATTTATTTCAGATGTGAAATCCATAATTTGTTAAACCTTCAAATACTTATAAACTATGTGAGTCACTTAAAATTATATACACATACAATACATACATAGGCATACTTACTTATGCATTTTGGTACAAAGTTTATAAATTAAATTTAAAATTAATGTCAATAAAATAAAACAAAATGTCTTGTAAAACCCAATAAAAATAAAATAATACAAAAAACACGTTAAGATTAATTTAAAGTTAATTTAAGTTCTGTAAAATTTATAAAATAAAATTCTGTGTTCAGTAGAGCTCAAATTGCAAATTTATAAAATCTATTACTTCTCGACATGTAATCGAACACAATACCACAATATTGGGCAGTCTGTTCGGCCCGCTACAACGCTGAGAATGCTGTTGCCACTGCCGCGGACACGACTTAGCAGCGAGGCGGCTCTTTTTCTAAGGATGGCATGAAAGCCATCGACATGTGCGTCTGCAAACATGCCCGATGCGCTACAGTGCCGCGGCAGCCGCGGCAGCCGCATCAGCATCCTAAAAGCGTTATTATACTGAACTCGCAGGCCGTTGATTGTCCTCTGCGTATAGTTGACCCAAAGACTGCACGTGTAAAAAGATTGGCAAAAAGCCCGAAACAATTGAACAGATTGAAGAGATGAGGCGAGGTTAAACCGCCTTGCCTAACTCCACACCTCAACCTGTACGCCCCGGAGTTAACGCCTGCCCATCTTATTACATTAACCTGGTTGTTGTACCAAAAATGTTAATTACCTCTTCAGGGAGGCTGGTTTCCGTCCTCATTTTGTGCCAAAGCAAATCATAGGACACCAAATACAGTTGTTTTCCTGTCAGTGTAGTACCGGACAGTATGCTTGAGGCATAGAACGGCCGTTTCTGTCGACAGCCCCTGCCTAAAACCGAACTGAGCGTCGTTAAGCTTTATGTGGCTGTTCAAAATACGATCAAGCAGACTGTCTCGCACTTTCGCATTGACATTATGATTTACATACATACATACATAAACTTACGCCTTTTTCCCATGGGGGTAGGCAGAAACTACAGAACGCCACCTGCTACGATCCTTACATCCTATTTTGCTTCACACACAATCATACGTCTAGTCATACACACACGTCGGTTATGGGTACTGCGCACTTGGCCTTTCTGAAGAACATCACCTATAAGGTCTATGTATGTCTTTCTAGGGCGTCCCTTCCCGGCGTTTCCATTCACGTCTGCCTTGTAAATACCTTTCGTTAGTCGACTTTCATTCATCCTCTCAACATGGCCAAACCATCTTAACATACCCTTTTCAATTTTAGTCACTACATCTTCTTTTAAACCACAAAGTTGTCTTATTACCTCATTCCTCAATATATCAGTTAAAGTTACACCACACATACTCCGCAAGGAGCGCATTTCTACTGCATTAATCCTACTTTCATGTATTTTTAGCCTTCACTTCCATACATAAGTGTAGGCTCCAGCACGCTGTTGTGAACGGCGAGTCGAGCTTCCGAAGACATCGACTTGCTGGTCACAACCGCATGCATAGCACCATTCACTTTATTCCCTGCATTCACTCTCCTTTCCACATTCTCTTTAATCTTTCCATCCCTTGTGAACATACTTCCCAGATATACAAACTCGTTCACTTGCTCCACACTCTTATCATTTATTTCCACTTCATACTTCGATACATCTTCTCTTCTTTCAAACACCATTACCTTAGTCTTGTTCACATTTATACTCATCCCTTTTAACTTAAAAGCTTCATTCATCACAGTCACCATATCTTGCAACTGTTCTGCTGACGATGCAAGTAGAACTTGATCATCTGCATAGAGAAGGCATTTGACAGGCAACTCATTCATCCTCAATCCGCACTCATGCTCTTTCAAACCCATCAGACAACTATCCATGTACAAGTTGAACAACCACGGTGACGCTACACAGCCCTGTCTAACACCCCTTGAAATGGAAAACCAGTCCGTATACGTCCCATTAATCCTAACACAAGCACTGGAATCCCTATATAGAGATTACAGTGCCCGTACCAAGTGCCAGTCCACACCGTACCCGGATAGCGTCGACCACAGTTCATCCCTCCACACACTGTCATAGGCCTTCTCCAAGTCCACGAAAGCACAGTAGACTTTTTTTGTGCTTAGCCAGATGTTTTTCAGCTATGCTCCTCAAGGAGAAGATCTGATCCATACAGCCCATTCCCTCTCTAAATCCTGCTTGCACGTCCCATAATTGTTCATCCGTCACTTTTACCACTCTATTTATTAAATCTTTCGCATATAATTTGCCGACAACACTCAAAAGACTAATGCCGTGGTAGTTTTTACACTCCTGCTGTGAGCCTTTTCCCTTATAAAGTGGTACGATTACAGCCTTGCACCAGTCATCCGGCACGCGGCCATATCTCCAACATATATTAAAGATCCGGCACAACAGGCTTGCTACCACCCCGTCACCGCCCTACAGCATTTCAACAGATACTCGGTCATACCCTGCAGCTTTACCAATCTTCATCCCACTCTGTGCTTTTATAATCTCATCCATTCCTATTTCATTCTCATGCTTTTGCTCTTCGTCCGAGTTTGGGTCTTGACAACTTGCCTCTGCCCAGTTACCCACTCCTTGCACACTATCCTGACAACTAAATAAACTTTCAAAATATCCCTTCCAGCGTTCCAAGACCTTACATTCTTCACTCAGTAAGCACCCATCTTCTGCTCTTATTCCATTCATGCTCGATGTTTTTGTCACTCCGCGAGCCAATCTTACCTGTTTCCAGAACAGCTTAACATTGGCCCTGAAGTTATCGGAGAACTTCCTGTTATATTTTTCTTCCTTTTCATCCTTCTTCATTTTTACCACCTCTTTGACTTTCGCTTTAATTTACTTATACGTTACTTTCACTCTTGCCAGATCATCCGTCACATTTGTTGCCTCATTCATTCTATTTTGGGCCTTACAGGCTAACACATTAAGCCAAGCCTCTTTCTTCTTCTTCACCACCTCTTTTACTTCATCATCTACCCAAGTATCATTCGTTCTACTACCACGTTTCCTCTTCGCTATACCACATAACTTTGCGGCTACGTTCACCATACTACTTTTCACTATTTCCCACACATCCTCTAAACTGAAATCATTCATACCATCAAATATCTTATCCGTCTTCTGTTTTACTTGCCTCTTATATTCCTCCTTTACTTTTAGTTCTTGTAATCTTTCTACTTTTATTCTTTCTAACGCTGTCACAGGAACTTGAACTCGATGATGCCAATGCTTGAACAGACCAGCCACCCGACACGCATAACCAGATAGTGATCAGTCCCCACATTAGCACCCCGATAGGCTCTTGTATCTGCAACTTTGCTCTTCAATATTTCATCTACAATAACAAAATCAATCATACTTCTACTGTCTTGCCTTTCCCACGTATACCTATGGATCTTTCTATGATCAAACATAGTGTTCATTACACACAGACCCTTTTCTACACATACTTCTAGTAAATTCCTCCCTCTCTCATTCACTCTATTGTCCCCGAATGCCCCTAATACTCTTTCGAACCCATTCCTCTTCACACCAACCCAACTATTAAAGTCGCCGAGCATAACAATCTTCTCGTTAGACCTACATTCATTCACTATATCTCCTAGACTGCCCCAGAATTCTTCTCTCTCAGAAAGTGAGCATCCCATATCGGGTGCATACACGCACAAAATAAAAATAGGGTGTATGCCCACCTTAATTCTCACCCAAAGAATCCTAGGGCTCACACAAGCGTAATCTTTTACACAGCTCATCATCCGCTCTGAGAGGATAATCCCCACACCCTGACAGGCCCTCTGTGTCTCTTGAACACCGGACCAGATAGCGGTCAGGGACCCGTGTTTAGACATATCCACTCCATTTCTTTTTGTCTCGTCCTTCACTATTTCACATACTTCATCCATCTTATCTATCATCCCTCCCTGCACATTCAGCGTAGCTAAGCGACACGCCGCAGCTCGCTTTTCGCCCCATGAGAATAATTGACGTGGTGTGTGGCGAGCATCACCGCCGTCTCCGAGTAAATTATTTAGCCTCATTCTGTTCCCACGAATAGCAAGGGAAACTATGTCCACGCTCTACAGAGGCCTTAGTGCAAGTTTTGATTCACGCTCAATCGCGTTAACGTAAACGATCTCTTATGTCAAAATGTATACAAAAAAGAGGTTTCTCCTTACCGTCCCCAGACGGCGCTTATCCAGTTTCAATACAAATTGACGTTTACGTTTCACAAGTGAGCGAGAGTAAAAACTCGCACTAAGGCCTCTGAGCCCCGCTTGTAGAGGTAAGGCTGGATAGTGCCGGGGGGCGCCCGGCCCCAGACAGCAGGCACGCTTGCGACTTAAACTCTCCCCTAGCCATGCAGCTCTCGGCACGGCGACCTTAGCTTGGGGGTGAGATGTTCGCACCGCACAGAAGGAAACAGAAGTGTCCTCTGGCATTTATTCCCTTAGTCGCCTTTTACGACACCCACGGGATGAGATGGGGTGGTGTAATTCTATGGCCCAGACACCACACGGGGCTATTATGATTTATTTTTGGATATTATGATTTATATTTCGACATTATACTAAATTTATATAATGATCTTATTATGTAAGTTTTGATTTACATCAGCAATGGTTGTATGTGTGAAAAAATGTCAAATGTAAGATCTCAATGTACCTTATACTCAGAAATAAATATTTACTTACTTATTACCAAAATTATGAATATACTACTCAGTCAAGAGAGTACCGGCAAAAGATCATTAAACAAAATGTTAGTAATCATCTAAATTTATTTATCACCTTCATAGAATGCTCCTTCAGAAACGATACACTTACGCCAACGAATAATCCAATCTTCAAACATTTTTAAACAATTTTTCCGGAATCGAGTTCAGTTCTCGCTGCGAATTCTCATATA
>CATKRY010000149.1:0-70909 GCA_949775005.1 Orthosia gothica
ACATTTCCACAATAGTTAGATAATAACACCTTGTTTGATTTATGGGGCATGCCAGCTTTGTCTCTACACTCTTTGCGCTGGAGCATGGTGCGGTTGACAGTTTCAATATATTTTTTTACGCATATACGTGTACGCATTTTTTGTAGTTAAACGTCATACCATAGTTATAGCATAACCATATACCATAGTTGCAAAGAGTATAGTTGCTAGTGTCATTTCTAACGGAAGCCGACGCCACAACTTTCGTATCCTTCTTCTTTTCGTGCCGATAAACTCAAATCTTTACTCAACTATTCTCTTTGTCTGACCAGTAAGTAGCCACCTGGACCGCTCTGTCATTTGCCACGTTCAGGTCCTGAAAGGTTCAGGTGGCTGGCCACGAAAGGCAGACAAGAAGGTGGGGCATATCCTGCGACGGGGCCCCACACTGGCACTGTGTTTGAGATGGGTCTATGAGACTCCATTTGGCCAGATTTTTTCTGCAGCGACCAACCTGTACCCGCAATCGGTTTAGGGATTTCCAGATTGGCCACAGCAGTTCGTGCCCAGGGGGCAAATTCTCTGCCGGAGTGATGGAGTATGGAGTGGCAGGATGTGCGTTTTTCCACAGTGTAGATCTCTCGTCTGTTGCGCTGGCTTCCAAGGAGGTCGTATGTCTCAAAAAGCTTTTGCGGCTTTTTAGGCGTGCAGGTTGGAATTGATGTTCCGGTTTAACTTTCGATTGAAGTCGAAGGTTAAATAACCCTAAGAAATTCAGTTCAAGATAGGTTACTTACGTTATTTATTTTGTTTTTGATATGGCAATTTTCTGGCGATGGCGACTAGCCGACGCACCGGAGTAAAACCCCTGCCCTCCCCCGTTGCCGTTGCGTTCCACTACAGTAAAAATATACAAACAGTATGGAAACTACCTACAAACGCTCGAAACTTGCGCACCGACGAGACCCCTAAGAAGCGTTCGCAGTCCTGTCAGTAGTGTAGTGCGTGCCGCATACAGCCCGACCAACTTAACTGTGCAATTATGAGTGGCACTGTTCGTCACCATTTTACCAAAAAATTAACAAAAACCGATATTAAGTCCCATTCAAAATGTAAGTTTAAAAACGTCCGTTTCACAGATAAGTTGGTCGGGCTGCCCGGCTGTAAAGACGCATGGTCACGTATAAGTTTTCTCCGCGTCTACCGCGTGCCCGCTCCGACGAGCGCACGAAACGTTTCGAAACGAACCACAGAAAATCAGCGCCGTGATGTGGATCTCACACGGCACAGCATTATGCTGACGAAGCCTTCTTGTCACAGTCACGACATGCACCTGCTTGTACTTACTCATCATCCTTCTATTGTACTTAAATTTGGTACTTTATTTTAATTTTACTTTTTTTTAAGTACTAACATTATTTAAGTACTTACTAATACTACCGTTAAGGTTTTAATTTAACTTTTTTTTTTATTATGTCGTTTTTGTGGCAAATAAACACTTGTTCTTTCTTTCTTCTTAATTCTAGGTAGCTATTTCATCAACTAGGATTACTTTCCTTACTGTTTTTATATTTATACTGTGGTTCAACAGCGCTCTCGCGATTTCGTAACAGTTTGTTCAATTTCGGCGCTTGCTAATACCCTTGGGTTCGTCCAAAACTTAGCCTATTTTGCCAGAAAGCAGAAGGTTTGACCGAGGGTGGTATTCCTGGCCGAAGACGGCAGCCGAAGTTTCGGTCTGACGCAATAAGTTGCTTAGGTAATATGTCCATGAAATAAAAAAGATTCTTTGATCACTAAGAAAGACTCACCTACTTTTTTTTTTTTGTTAGTGATCTAAGAATTAACAGTTGAAAAATATCTGTGTATCTACCTGTCACAAAAATTACGAACACGACGAAAATACAATGTTTCTTCATCTTGCAGTACTTGTTCGAATCGTAAGAAAACTACTCGAGTCGTCATCATCATGTAGTTTAGATTAAAAATCAAATTTTTTAGAACTCATGCCGCGAAATTGGAAAATAATTGCTAACACGACTAAAGTAATTTTAAGTTTTTAGTGCACTCGGGTCGTCCTTCAAGGTTAAGCAACACTTGCCAAGGTTAGTCCGTGGATGGGTGACCATCCATTACATACCGAAATAGTGAAATTTACCTTATTCCGCGGCTTTTTTTAAAATAAAATGTTATAAATATAAAACTGCATAGCCCCACCCTCACCCCTCACACCCTAGTACTGATTGTGACCTGCGCAGTGCACCCAGTCTTTTTAACCGACTTCGCCAAAAGGAGGATGTTATCAATTCGACTTTTTTTTGATGTGCCCTCAGAACTTTTTATTGGGTGAACCGATTTTGATGAATCTTTTTTAGGGTTCCGTAGCCAAATGGCAAAAAACGGAACCCTTATAGATTCGTCATGTCTGTCTGTCTGTCCGTCCATATGTCACAGCCACTTTTTACCGAAACTATAAGAACTATGCTGTTCAAACTTGGTAAGTAGATGTATTCTGTGAACCGCATTAAGATTTTCACTGCGCGAGAGACACTTCCAAAGTGGTAAAATGTGTGTTTCCCCCCCCCCCCTCCCCTCGTAACTTCTAAATAAAGAGAATGATAAAACTAAAAAAATATATATGATGTACATTACCATGTAAACTACCACCGATAATTGGTTTGAACGAGATCTAGTAAGTAGTTTTTTTTTAATACGTCATAAATCGTAAACCGCAATTTACCAAGTACGGAACCCTTCGTGTGCGAGTCCGACTCGCACTTGGCCGGTTTTTTTATTTGAACGCTGGTGCTTGTCATGTGGTCCCACTAGAACTTCGGTGATATACATCAGAACTCTTCAATAAATGACGGCAAATCACTCGGGATAGCTGCAATCGCATGCCTGTTTATTGTTTATACCATTTCATAGCATAACATCACACTGGTACGCTCTAAAGGGGTATGCTGCCTAGCGAGCATGGGCGTACCCAAGACATTTGTGACATGACATGATAAATTATGTCATATCTTACAATTTGTCTTAAATGCTAGCACGGGACAAACATGTGACATATTTTAAAGGCGCAACATGCCTTTCTTGTTGCTGCCCGGCGAGCACGGCCTACTGTGACATGGCTTGAGTCACACATTTCATCGCAGTTTGGACGATAACGCCATTTTGTCCTAAATAATAGCACCGGCGGCGTGAGAAAATTTCCTGACTTTTGTTTGGGACTCATCGGGTCTTATTTGCTAATACGGGCGCACCCATTTTGTCACAAATGTCACATTTTGACAGATGATTTAGAAAAATGTATCACTTTCGTTCGGAGGTGGTGATAAAATTTTATAGTTGAAAAAAATATATTTGCCTTCTAATTACGGCACCAAATGGCAATAAATTCATTTTGTGTGTATGGTGAATTGGTGATCAATGCTTATTAATTAATTGAAATGTTACAGGATTGTTAATTAATTTTATATTATTACTTTTCATAATTGTATTTTTTTTATTGTTGTTCTTATTTTAATTATGTTTTTTTTATAATTTCTTTTATACCATATTCTTATTGCTTTCTACATTTAATATTTTTTAGTAATTATTAAAATTTTCACAATAAATATATCTTTCTAACAAACACTTAATATGTTATCAAACAAACAAAGAAAAATAAAGTGTGCATAAGTCTATGGTCGTGGGTCAAATATAATTTTTTTCCCAACAAAATTAAAAAGTTGTTTAGCTGTATGAACGGCATACTTTTGTACGTATTATTTTATTTGGTCGTCTATTCAAATTATGTCGCACTATGAAGTCAACAACAAGAAAAGCAAGTCGCGCCTGTAAATTATGTCACATGGTTGTCCCGTGCTAGCATTTAAGACTAATTGTAAGACATGACATATTTTACCATAACTTGTCATGACCGAGTCGAAAACCAAGCAATGTAAAAAAAAAAAAAAACTATAATTCATGTTGGGATGCTGCTAACATGGGGGTAGCAAAGGGGGGGGGCTAAATTTTGGTTATTTTTGGCCTAGGACATACCGTTTTCGAGATATCATTTTGGAAATATGCAAAATAAAATAAAATACGGAGGCCCATAATTCGGCAACAGTGCGTCGTAGGGCTATGCTTCTCAGAACATAAATGGTTTTTATGGCCAAGGTTAAACCGAAACTGCAATAAAATTGGAAAATTTCCGAAAAAGAACAAAATAAACGTCAAGAAGTTATGCCACAAGTCAAGAAAATATCTCACGCCGCCGTGCTAGCATTTAAGACAAAATGAGTTTATCGCCCAAACTGTGATTAAAAGTGTGACTTAAGCGATGTCACAGTAGGCCATGCTCGCCGGGCAGGTGTGAACAGTTCACCCTGGTATACTCTCATTCCACGGTTTCGTTTAAGTTTCATATTATTGGGTTAATCTATCCTGGCTTCACTTTGGGCATTACAACAACTAAAAAGTGAAAAAAAATCATTTTTATAAAAAACTAGCTGACCCGGCAAACTTTGTTTTGCCATAAAAAGACCAAACATTTATCTACCCTACCTACCCTACCTTACACTACCTACCCTACCCTACACTACCCTACCCTACCCTACCCGACCCTACACTACCCTACACTACCCGACCCTACCCTATCCTACCCTACCCTATCCTACCCTACCCTACCCTACCCTACCCTACCCTACCCTACCCTACCCTACCCTCAATCAATCAATCTATCAATCAATATCTTTATTGTGGATCATAGGTAGGTACATAATACAGGTCTTATATAATTAAATTGTGATCAGCTATGTCCCGCCCTTCGGGCATACAATAGTTACATAGCAATTAAATTAAATTTACATTATTGTTACAGAAGATTAAAATTAAACATAAAATTTAAAAGAGGTGAATCAAAGGCCACCGAACGCATCATGACTGAGGGGGACTGTATTGGAGCAGTGATTTGTCTGATAAGAAATCTTTTATAGAGTAGTAGCACTTGTTTACTAACAGATCATGGAGATTCTTTTTAAATTTTTTCATTTCCTTAATTATTCTAATTGGCCCCGGAATATTATTATAGATCTTTGACGCTGTACAAAAGATACTTTCATGCATTAGATGAGTCCTGCTAGCTACTGTGCGCAATTTAAATAAGTTAAATATGGCCCTGATGCAACGTTTTTGAGCAATGAATGCACGCTCCTTGTCTGTACTGTTTCCCCAGAATATTACACCGTATCTGAGGATAGAGCTAACGTAACCGTGGTAAGCTGTTAGTAAAGTAGTCTGATTTGCTATTTTCCCCAATCTGCGAAGCGCATATGAAAACTGTTCCAGCTTTTTGCATACGTGGTCAATATGTAATTTCCAATTAAGTTTGTTGTCAATATGTAACCCTAGAAATTTTGTTACTTCAGATTCTTCAATGCTGTTGTCCAGGTAATGGATTATTAAAGTACCCGTACGTCGAGTTCGGATTCTAAAATTCATCATTTTTGTTTTGTCAATGTTAATCATTAAATTATTATTTTTTAGCCAGTCTATATAGGTCTACCAGAATCTCATGGCAAAAAGGGAAATAAAAATTTGTTGTATGCAATACTGGGGAAATTGGATCAAACGATCTTGATACTGTTTAATTTTTATTTATGTCTGTAGTATTAATGAACATGAGGTAACTATATTATAGTAGTCACAACGGATCTTTGTGTCTTTGAACTTGGTCCTGCCAAACATTGCGTAAGAAACAGTTTGTCATCGAGTATACTGCATAGAGTAAGCGAGATAGGACGATGACAAAAAAGACAAAAGATATTTATTTCAACTGGGCCACCACGCGGCACTTTTGAATGTCACAATTTAAATTTACATGGAATAAAAGTTGATTCTACCGTGCATTCGGAAAGTAGCTTGTTATGGAGAAGAATGCACAAGAAACTCCGTAAGCTTATGTGACATACATAAGCGAGTGAAAGAGACAGTTATACAATGCTATCTTCACCTTCAACATTGACACAAAAATAGCTACTGCGCGGGGTCTTGCAACCAATTCAGAGACACAAAGATCCACTGTGAGTATTATAGGTATGTGTATGAATAATGTTGTAATACATCGTGTTCTTAACATAGGAAAAATAAATCAATTGAATATTAATTAATGTACTAATTTATTATTTAGCATTTAAATCATACTAATAACTTAAAACCTCATTCAGAACTAGAAAACTAGAATACGATTCCATGAACTCCACTGGCATTTCAAAAACTTGTATCTTTGTAGTTTTATGTCATCTCTCTCCATCAAAATGGTTCTTTTTCATTGGCATTTAACATATTCAAAACCAATCTCTTTATGTATTAAGTCTGTAAAAAATATAAAATGTATCATGTTACTTAAAGTCATTCATCATCATCAGTCTATATATTTTCTTTTTATTTATTTATTTAACTATCATGGACGACTTACAGCTAAAACAAACAGAATATAAATTAGTACGTGAGACTGACAGCCAATTAAAAGTCATCACTTCTAAAAATAGATTGGAAAGAAAGAGTGTGAACAACACAACATAGCTACCAAAAAAAAACAAAGCAGTATAGCGTGCAAGCTCAAAGTAAATTAACATTTCATAAACCATACAATGATAAAAACCTGAACATACAAAATCCTAATTAAAAAAGCCAAGGCTCAGGCACTTTCTGGCCGAGGACACAAGGATGGAGGATGTAAGTTTTATGGCCTGGTTGCTAGGACCTTTTAGCCACGTCTTTGGAAAGAGTTTTGGATCTTATATTTATTCTTTAGTATGCATTAGAATGCGGATGTAACAGATTCTAATGTTTTTTGGAATATTTGGCAGCAAATTGTATCGAGTCAGTCTTCCCAGTAAGCTTTGCAGAGGCAGTCAATACTACAATAAAATACACCGCTCCACTATCCCGGGATCGCTTTTGTCAATGATTTTACAAATTGTCCAGTTGCGGAGACAGTTGAGATACAAAACTACACCAATAATATATCACAATATCCACTAGGAATCAATTTGCAATTATTATTAACAGCCACTGAACTTCACTCGACAAAATCCCGCCAAAAACTCCCGTCTATATACACGTCCCACTGCAGGGCGCAGATTATTACTTAATATTTTTCTTACGTCAAAGATTCTCAATCTCCGTTAAAATCAATATCTTGTCGAAGAATTAGTTACAGTTACATTACTGTTGCAATTTCCTTCCAGCCATCATTCGATGTGCCCTGACCTACGATTTACCATATAATAGTAATGGAAAGAAAATAAAATTAAGTAAGAAAAATATAAATTAAACTAAATGTATCAAAACAAGACAGTCCAACTTACCGGTCCACTCTACGACGCACTTTAAAATCAAAGATTGAGTTTGATTTACGCCTTCTTCTTCCCTTATTTTATGATACACATTGAAAACAATATGTCTCGCATGAGATCGAAGTGGGTTTATCGACATTTTCACAAAAATAACAAACTTTCAAGATAATATCAAAAAAATTCAGCAGCTGTTGACACATCAAGTACTTTGTTTCGACAGGTGACAATTGACATTGCCATATGAAAATCACAATTTAAAAAAAATAAAAAATGCCATGAGATTCTGGTACACCTATAATTAATGATATTGTTTGGTTAATATCAGATTCTAGATCAATTGTATTATCATTAGCAAATAAAACAGTGCTATCATCAGCAAATAGTGTAATGTCGTGATTTGTTACCGAAGGCATGTCATTTATATAAACAAGGAAGAATAAAGGACCCACGATAGTCCCTTGAGGAATGCCGAATTTAGCAGTTCCAGATTCAGAAACATATATTTCTTCTGTTTTAGTAATACGATTTAACCTCCTTACTTCTGTGAATTGTTGTCTGTTGTTAAGGTATGATTCTATAAGTTTGTACACATTACCTCTCACACCATATGCATACATCTTTCTTAAGAGGATCTTGTGGTCGACCCGGTCGAAAGCCTTTGACATGTCCATGTATAGCGCGACAGCCGGTAGCCCTTTGTCCAAGTTAGTCATTACCTTATGTAAAAAGTTATATATTGCAACATTTATGGATTATATACCCTACTACTGGATACACCCTACCCTACACTACCCTACCCTACCCTACCCTAACCTACCCGACCCTACACTACCCTACACTACCCTACCCTACACTACCCTACCCTACACTTACACTTGAAGCGATTCAAGTATTCAGAGAACCCGCCGTGCCCGTCAAAACCTGCGTGAGAACGCCTGTGGGCCGCACCTGTTTTACAATACGGAAAGCCGCTATGGCATCCGGAAGAAACATTTTCGTCACGGTAAGGAGAGCCCATCGTGCGTCTGCGATCCAGGCGTGGCAGAGACTGTCCAGCACATACTTGTAGATTGCCCGTTATTTATCAGGGAACGCTACCAACTCGAATGTGAGCTGGACAGGCGACTGACGAAGGAGAGCCTGCATGGGCTCATGACTGAGCAACACAGGGAAAAGTTCCTAGTGTACTGTGTTAATGTGGCCTCCACCGTCATTGCACGAAACCGAAGCTGAAGCGGCACTATGCTTCCCCAGTATTATAAAAATATTTTGTAAGAATCATAGAATAGCACGCACAAAACTGCAATGACGAACTGTGCACTGTGCACCTAAGAAAACAGATTGTCTGTATGGTGAAAAGCACTGTTGTGCTTCTCATCCCTAAGTGTAAGGCTTTATTTAAATTGTGATTTTCCCTATGATAAGCACTTCTGTACCTTATCTGTGATCTGCAGCACTTTTGCATATTTTACTGTGATCAACAGCACTTTTTATTTCAAACCTTGTATATTTAGCACTTTTGTCTTTTGACCTCACACTAAATAAATAAAGTTGCCTTTTAAGTATTTAAACAAAGTGGGAGTCCTACCCACTGTATACAAGATGACGTATGCAAGAAGAATGAAAAAAGTATGAAGAATGAAATTACGAGAAGCATGAAAGAGGAATGGAATAAAAGAATTTGCACAGATTATGCGCTAACGTCGTTAGCGGGATTAGTATTATTAAAAAAAAAACCCTACCCTACACTACCCTACCCTACCCTACCCTACCTATAAACCTCACGGAGCCCGAGACCTTTCCAACGAATGCAAAACCGTGGAAATCGGTTCGTGCGTTCTGGAGTTATAGCGTCAGGGAGAAAAACCCGACTTATTTTTATATATTAGATTACTACCGACTGCCAAATAAAAAAACTACAAAGTAAAAAATCACTTTATTTTTGGAAGCCTGTGTCCATAACGCAAGAACGTGGTACCCACGAAAGACGCCGACTTCCAGAAAAAAGTTTTTTTTTTCACTTTGTAGTTTTTTTTATTTGTAAGTCGGTAGTATTTTTTTATCAAAAAGTTTTTTATTCTAGACTAGACTTGCTTTGTGCTTGGAATGCAAGGATTTAAACATACGTGCTACTTCTCAGGGTGACATCGGTTTTAGGAGTAGAGACATTTGCAGATCCTGGTTTAATATTGTGTCCTGTTCGCGTTCATCGCATTCAGCGTTGTCATCGTTAGTTTGAAATACATGAGACAGATGAAAAGCAAATTCTTCGGCTTTTTCACTGTCTGTTTTCGAACAAGAAGAGTTAAATTTTATGAGAGGCAGTGTTTCAGTATTGCCAGAATGTAACTTTTTTTACATTTTAAGTAACTTTTAACCTTCTCATGTAACCTACATGTAACACGACTCAAAATTTAACTTTAATGTAACTTTTAACTTAATAAAAATATCGAAATATTTTCTTAATAAAAAATAATCGTGAAATGGAACGCATCTATCGAAGTTTTCGTTCGTCGTGTTGTCGCACCTGATTTTGTGAAACACAAATTGACGTTTTGTTTATTCACTCACTCACTCACCCATCCCGCTTACTCTGGCGAGCGAGTGAGCGTATTAGTGTCATTTTCCACATAAAATGAGGTAATGTAACTTTTCTCATGAAAATGTAACTTTTTGAGATGTCTCATGTAATATTTGACTGTGGCACTGGCAACACTGCAGTATTTCTATGAACTGTGTAGAGTTTTTGGCGGGATTTTTTCGAGTGAAGTTCAGCGGCTGTTAATATTATTTGCAAATTGATTCCTAGTGGATATTGTGATATAAAATTGGTGTAGTTTTGTGTCTCAACTGTCTACGCAACTGGACAATATGTGAAATCATTGACAGAAGCGATCTCATGATAGTGGAGCGGAGAATTTTATTGTAATAATGACTACCCCCGCAAAGCTTACTGGGAAGGCTGAATCGATACAATTTGCTGCCAAATACTCCAAAAACCATTAGAATCTGTTACACCCGTATTCTAATGCATACTAAAGAATGTTAAAATTGCACTGAAGACGAGGCGGTATTATCCAAGACCTTAGCCTGCCCGAAAAGGGCGAGAAAAAAAAAAAACAAAAACTATGAACTGTGACATATCTACGCTTCTAGAAGCTTTTCACAGGGAGTAGTCGTTCCGTTCAGTTGGTGACTTCTGCTCTATCGTACTTTTCATTCTTAGATTAGCATTCCTTGAGCATTCGTTACAGTTCTCTGCTGCTTGGTAAAATTTTGTCTTGTCGACTGGAGATGTGTCTGTTGCCAATTTCTCGTAAGGTCTGGCCTGACGCTTTTCCCCCAGCTATCTCCTGGTACACCAATGAACATCAGAATAAATCTGATATACATTGGCGAAACAGGAGATTTACGTGAATCAGGCTGTATTTAACCTGTACTTCATTACATAGTTTTTTTTAATCTCATGAAATTTGCGTGCCCTCAATGAACCGGGGTCCAGGAAATTTGCCCCTTCTACCCCTATGATAAAGACGGAACTCGATAGGAAGGAGGGTGCAAGTCTTTCTGCTGAAATGTGAGATCACAGGATGATGAGGTTTTTAAATAAAACAACAAACTCCTTAGCCTAAGCTTAAAACTAGTTTATTTAGAACCTACTTATAGTATAAGTACATAATCTCTTAACAAATCTGGTTGTTGTGAACTTATATTTATCACTATTAAAAATCTCAATGTTGTTATTTTTTTAAAAATACTTATAAAATCTTACCTATTTACACAACAGTAGAATTATTTTATAGACACTCTACATACGGAAGTCCAAAAGGTCGCGGAATATTTTACTTAAAATACGCGTCTTTTTGAGCTAAATTTTCCGCGAACTTTTGGAGCTCGTATGTAGGTATGCGTGTCTGCGTCTACCATGAGACCAGAAGTTCGCCAGAGCCTCGTTGGTAAATTCAGCAGGGTGTACCGCGGGCAGGTGAGGCTGACTTTGGCTCTGAAGGTGGTGGTAGAGCCACTTACACCCCATCTCGGTGTAGGACCAAGTCGGATCTTGTGTGACATGATTGGGATGCCGCTTGTCAAACGGGAACCTGAAAGTACGAGTAACAGAATGTAATGGTTACAAACCATATAGAACAAAGAGCCTTAGCAGTGTATAAAACAGGAATTGCTCTCTGATAGCCCTTAATCTGGATCTGTAGCCGGTTAATGACCAAACATAGTCTGGTTCCTAGATACGAACTTCGTCTGTCCGAATCCGGAAAAAGAACTATTCAGATCGGACGCAAGGGAGTCCGCCTCTTGGCATAAACTTTTTAGGCATAATATTGTTTGGCATAACGTTTTCGCATAACTTTTATAAGCCTAATAATATTGTGGCATAATCATACTTTGGCATAATGCAAAGGTTAGCATAACTGTCATTTGGTCTAAGATGTTTTGGTATAATTTGGAGTTCCATAAATTTTTAAGGCATAGTATTTATTCGTCATAATAATTGTATGTTGAAGGTTAGGTTAGTTAGCACACCGGTGTTCTAACCTAAGTAAGAACACCGGTGTGGTTTTTAGTCAGTAGGTCTTACAGACATTAAAAACACAGAAAAAAATATTTATAGACCCATTTGCCCCCGGTGGGTTTACGCATTGTGGAGATGGGGAGCTCAGTAGCCGTGTCTTGATCACCCACGGTGAAGTGAAGAGGAATCTATTCCAAAACCGAAACGGGGCACCCCGACTTCACCTAGTCTTTTAGCTCTTACCCCTAGAGTGTACATAAAAAACGGAGGCGCGAAGGGAGAGCAACCCCCACCCGCTGTTAGAAAGCATAGGCATATAATCCTAGCCGCTGCGGTTGATGCTGATTACTCTTTAGGTTTAGGTGCGAATATGTTTGTTTTATTTCAAAGAAAATGATGTGTAAAGAATCATTAAGCTTTATAAAATTATGTTTTTATGCCTAATAATATTATGCGTAATGATCATTATGCTGAATTCCGATATGCCAATGTAAATTATGGCAACATATTTTATGCTTATCATTAGTAAACCCGGACGCAGTACGTAAACGCTCTGCGCAGGTTTTTCTTGCATCAGCCAACCTGTGTCCGTGAGTGTTTTTAAAGACTTTGAAGGCTAGGCAGGAAGCTATGTTCGGGTGAGGTATTAGTAAGTAGGTAAATACTGGAACACCTACTTTTATTTTTATCTCAAGGCTCCGTAGTACTGTAGGGCTGCTGGACCAGAAGTAGCAGCTTGAAGGATCAACGCCATCATTGAAGTCATAGCTGCTAGCAGGGATTAATGGCTAAGATTGCTTGTCCTTCCGTAAACCTGAAATCACCATTAAATTGAATTAGTAGTCTTTGCAATCAATTTGACGTAATCCGACACATCATAAATATATAACGGTCCCACTGCTGGGACACAGGACGCCTTTCTATGAGAGGGAATGTGACGTAATCCGCCACGCGGCACAGCACTGGTTGGTCGACTCTACAAAAGGGTTTCGTTCCAAATCTGAAATCATGAGAACTCCCTTTTTGCAAATAATACGCCTTCTGCGTACTTGGCTAACCTCAGTATCGACTGGCGACCGGAAATTTGGTCGGGTGAATTATCTTATTACTTATGTAAAAACTTAGAAATGCAAAAAAAACATTCTAAATATTTACCTTGATCTTAATTATGAAGGTTGAAAGTAGGGCTCCAGAGCCCGGAGCCCCGGTGGCAGCTTGAATCACCACGCCATGCACGGTAGACAACGGGTGACGCACTGCGGCATTGCACAACGCAAGTCTAGTCTAGAAAAAGACTAGATGCACTGCGCAGGTCACAATTAGTACTTGGGTGTGAGGGGTGAGGGTGGGGCTATGCAGTTTTATATTTATTGCTTTTTGATTTTCAAAAATGCCGCGGTATTAGGTACCAACTCAATTTTTTTTAAAGCAATTAGAAATAACATTTTTAATATACAAATTAAATATCTGTCCATGATTTTTATAAAAGTATTCTAACATAATCAAATAGGAACTCAGCGCCATCTAACGTACACACTTAAAACTTTTATGGAAACAATGAAAAACAGACCTAACTTTTTCATTTCACGTAACACTCGACCACGGAAAAAACACGGTTGACTGCCGTTAGATACCGCTAGTAGTAGATATTCATGAAAATTGAAATATAATCAAACTAGCTTCTGCCAGCGGTTTCGTTTGCGTGAATGTCGAAAACTATCCCAAGGGAACATATAAGCGGCATAAAAAGTATCCTATTTGCTATACCAGACTATAATCTATCCCAGTGCAAAATTTCATCCATATCCGTTCAGTAGTTTTTGCGTGAAAGAACTTTCCCCACTTGGACTTCTGATATCGTCCTATCCAGAAACTAGGTCGTGGAGGTCCCCTCCCTCGGTGGGTGCCCGCATTGTCAAGGCGGGAAAACTCAGTAGTTGAAATTCTAAGATGGCGCCGACCGATTTTTTTTTAAACTTACGTCATGGGGTATAAATCTGCATGGCCTTAATCGCATATAGCGAGGTGGGAAGAGTTATTGTCGTGTCTTCGGGTCATCCATGGTGAAGCGAAGAGGAACCCGCTCGTCAGGGCTTTTGTCGATTAAGCCGACGACGCGGACGTAGCGGCCAGCAAGTAGGTTGCGGTGCCGATTGGTAACAGAGCCGACATCGCAACTGAGGCAGGCTGCGATGTCCTATTCCCTCAAACGTCCATGTTGATTGAAAAAAAGTTGATTGAGCTATCACCCGGCTATCGCCCGGTCTCAGTAAAGGTGAACGCGCACCTAGACGCAACGCACTCGCCGCACGCGCCGCAGTCATCGCATTTTATAAATCTTTATATGAAATCGTATGCAGCCTCGCGCACCTATCCGCGCCGCACGAGCCGCATTTCAGCAAAATGCTTTAGGTATACGGATTCCACCAGCGCGTGCGGATGAAGTCATCAGACTCGGCGGGCGATGCGGGCGGCGCGGCAACTGGATCCGTATCTGTATGAAAATATAGTTCAAGATGTACAGAAGTGGATACAATGCGTGCGGCGCGTTCGGCGCGGATAGTGCGGGGCCAAGAGAAAATGCGATGACTGCGGCGCGTGCGGCGACTGCGGTGCGTCTAGGTGCGCGTTCAACTAACGCCGATTTCTCGGAAGTTTTGTATGGGAACCATGTATGAATGTTATGTTGTTAGAATCGCTATTAAATAAGCTATCAGATTTCCCGGGATTTTCCCAGTTTTAACTTGTAATTTATTTTGTAAAGTCAGTGCAACAATCTACTTTCCGAATGCACGGTAGAATCAATTTTTATTACTTGTAAATTTTAATTTATTTGAGGTTCAAAAGTGGCGTTTATTGGCCTAGATGAATAAATATATTTGACTTTGACTTTTGAGTGTAGGGAAATTAATTAAACAAAAAAAAAATGCATGCCAATGATTGGAATCAAATGTAACAGCTCACAATGTTAGGACCCATTAATATTAATGATATTTTTTATCTGTGCTGCTAGGCAACTGGGGTTATCCCAGTTGTTGTTGTGTTGTTGGGGGATTACATCGCTGATAAAAATGCTTGGCTCAACGCTAGTCCAGCTCCACAGTCTCTAGGACACAATAACAAGTTATAAGCAGAAAAGTTTTGAAGTATTGTTGGACCTGCTGAAGACTGTATGAATGTATTTGTGTTGTATAAACTCAATTTATTTTTGTATTATATAACTGCACAGCACATATGTGAGTACTTTGTACCAACTGTAAATCTACCATTTGCTGTACCTTTGTGTCGTTCGTTGACTTCAGTGTGCCCTGGCAGTTGATAGTGTGTCATGCTCTCTCTAATGTCTCTCTGATGGTGGCACGTGTGTTGGATCATTCGGTTCCCTTCATAATGGTTGAGCTGAGTGGTGCCGATCCATGTGTCATGTTCATGAACGGGCGCCATCAGTTGGGATTGGTCATAACTTAGCTGCCTCCGCCTGTTTTTAATTACCTATTTATTGTATTTTTAATTGTTTGTTTTACTGTAGAAGCTTGTAAGTGCATATATATTTTTTTTTACATCGTTCTCACATATATTTTTTTTTTTCTCAACATTATGTAACCAAATACTTGTAAAACACATTTTTTTAAAAGAGTAAGTGTGGAGTTTCTTGTCCATTCTTCTCCACAACAAGCTACATTTCCGAATGGACGGTAGAATCAATTAATATTTGCTGCACAGCTTTAATTATTTTTTTTTTTGACGTTCGAATGTGCCACTTAATGGCCTAATTGAATAAATAAATTTTGATTTTGTAAACGACCCTTTGTGCCTATTGGCCTTGTTTGTTCTGTCTCCTGCTTGATATGGAGGAAGGTGGTTTCTTTTTGCCTACTCTTCCGTTATTCTTTACTGATTAATTTCGTTGCGCGATCGAAGACAGTTAAATTCATTCTCCGGGACTTCGTCGAGCTTCATTACCTCGGCGCTTTTCTGGTGGTCGCCACTGTTGCTTCTAGCTCTCAGGATTTGCAGTGGTTTGGGAATAGTGCGGTGAGATTATCCCAATAAAAAAAAACTTAATTAAAAAAATCAAAAAACCCGACTGCTTCAAAAGCGAACTAAAAAGTCGTAAACAAGGAAAAAATCATGCTGTGCAGTCGGAGGATACATGTTCGCCGGCTGGCTGACCAAAATCTGGTGTATCCTCCGCCTGCACAGCATGATTTTTTCCTTGTTTACGACTTTTTAGTTCGCTTTTGAAGCAGTCGGGTTTTTTGATTTTTAGGGTTCCGTAGCCAAATGGCAAAAAACGGAACCCTTATAGATTCGTCATGTCTGTCTGTCTGTCTGTCTGTCTGTCTGTCCGTCCGTATGTCACAGCCACTTTATTCCGAAACTATAAGAACTTTGCTGTTGAAACTTGGTAAGTAGATGTATTCTGTGAACCGCATTAAGATTTTCACACAAAAATAAAAATAAAACAATAAATTTTGGGGGTTCCCATACTTGAAACTAAAACTAAAAATATTTTTTTTCATCAGACCCATACGTGTGGGGTATCTATGGATAGGTCTTCAAAAATGATATTGAGGTTTCTACTATAATTTTTTTCTAAACTGAATAGTTTGCGCGAGAGACTCTGCCAAAGTGGTAAAATGTGTGTCCCCCCCCCTGTAACTTCTAAAATAAGAGAATGATAAAACTAAAAAAAATATATGATGTACATTACTATGTAAACTAACAGCGAAAATTGGTTTGAACGAGATCTAGCAAGTAGTTTTTTTTTAATACGTCATAAATCGTAAACCGCAATTTACCAAGTACGGAACCCTTCGTGCGCGAGTCCGACTCGCACTTGGCCGGTTTTTTTTTAATTAAGTTTTTTTATTTATAACTTTTTAGTTAGTTTTTTCGAATTAGATACATTTAAACATCTAAGTATTATATATTTTTGAAATCACCTCTTAAAACCCTTTATTTTGATACCCCACACGATGGGTTTGGAAAAAAAAAATTTGGGCCCCCACAATATGGCATCCAAAATCCGCCATTTTTCTATTATCCAATTTTAATGTAGCCTATGACACTCGCAGGGTTAAGACGCATCGATTGACGTACGAATCATCAAAATCGGCCAACGCGTTTGGTATCTGGAACGCCACATAGGAACAAACATACATACATACATACATACATACATACATAGACTGATAAACACATTACCCTCCTTCGGCAGTCGGGTAAAAAGGATAATATTTAAACGAGCGAAAATAAAATCAATTTATAGCTGTAAAAAGTACTGAACATGGCTTACTGAATACTAAGTGAGCGACAAACAGTGGGTCAATGCGAGGCTCCTTATTCTGTCTGCAGGGTCTAATGTAACCTAACATGAAGATAACATAACTAATGTAACATATCATGAAGACGGGAGCTAAGTTCGCTCATTTAATCGCCATCCCCTTCGAACCTGAAACCGCAAAATGTTCCCTTCTAAATGTAATTATAAGTTGTTCCATAAGGTTTTTGTGAGGAGAAATAAAGATTATGATTATGGTTTATCCCCTTCGAACCTAACCTATCCGTGTTCTCTAAGCTCCCGAGCTCGCTTCGCTCGCTCTTGAACAGTTTCGTTGTAAACACGAATATACCCGAACTCCCGCGCTGCACAGCGATGTCGCCTCGATGGTTTTACAGCTATTTTCAAAAGAATAATATGTTAAATTTGAAAAAATAGGAACCCAAATACCAATTAAGTATGTAACAATATTATTACCACAGCTCACAGAAACCTCCTAAAAGGTATTACTCAAACCGACGAAATTAAAAGTGGCCCATTCTGAATATTTTTCGCCCGGTTAATAATTTCCCAATAAAAAGAAGTAGAATCATATTTTATATATAACCGACGTCAAAAAGGAGAAGGTTCGCTATTTGACTGTGTTTTTTTATGCGTGTCACCTCACAACTTTTTACTAGATGAACAGATTTTGATGATACTTCTAGGCAAGCGTGCCTCCATCCGCCACATCATCGCTTACCATCAGGCGAGGTAGTGGTCAAACGCGAGCCTATCCAAAATAAAATAAAAACTTTTTTTTTGAAAACTGGGCCTTCTCATGTGGTCAAATTTGGTGCAGATCTGATGAAGAACTTAAAGAACTCTTCAATAAACAAGCCTGGCTGCACCCGTGGCAAATAATACACAAAAACCTACCTCGTTTTTCACTCTTTTTCTGGACTTTGAAATATAGGATGATAAGGGGCTTTTTAAATAAAATAACAAGTCCTTAAATCTAACTTATATTTAAATTCGTATAAAAACTTATCCTAACTTAAATCTAAGAAAAAGCAGCTTTAAAATGTTATTCATATTATAACACAATTTTGGGGATAAGAAGTATATTATAACTAAGTGGTCTCCTCAACTTGTAAGGAGACCCTTCGTCAGAGCCTCGTTGGTGAGTTCAGCAGGGTGTACCGCGGGCAGGTGAGGCTGACTTTGGCTCTGAAGGTGGTGGTAGAGCCACTTACACCCCATCGTTGGCGCTCAAGTGGAGTCATGGAAGTTAGGTTAGATCAGTGTTAGAGATGAGTGATCCTGCTTGTGAAACAGGAACCTGGGAAGTAAGAGAATGGTATGATTAATTGTTTAAGGCGCCGATTCCCTTGAGTAGCTGATTTTAAAATGAGAATCACGTCTAAACGGCTAGTCGTATTTTTTTGGAAAAATGTATGTTATATTGTCTCATTTTTTTAATAATTTCATCTGAGCAAATTTTGAGTTTTATTCGTATAACATAGTGTAATTAATTTGTAAAGTTATGTCTAAAACGGACAAAAACACGACAATCACAACAAAACCGCTGGGCGTATTTTAATGAAATCGACACCATATCAAAGGCAATTTAATTATCTACATTTTGATCTGAAGCTTTTTTTTTTAAAGTCATAGAATAATAAGAAAAGTACAAAAAACTACTAAATTTCAGGTCGCGCGTTTGTGAAACGAGTGCGCGTTTTGTTTCCTCAAGGTCGTTGGCGTTAGTCGTCATCTTAATAGAAGTACTTCGACATGGATGAAGAACATTGCAGCACTGCTGAATAAATATGTCTGTCTAGGACCTAAACTAAAAAACTATCATTGATCAATGCTACCGTGCACAGAATGCACAGACGGTTTTTACAAGCTTTTTAGCTTTTTTATTCGGGTCAAATCTTGCAACTGTATTTTAAAGCAGTTACCTTCAACCGATTAAGATGAAATTATGCATACACGTTTGTAAAAAAAACCCGACTGCTTCAAAAGCGAACTAAAAAGTCGTAAACAAGGAAAAAATCATGCTGTGCAGTCGGACGACACATACGCGCGAGCTGGCTGACCAAAACCTGATGTATCCTCCTCCTGCACAGCATGATTTTTTCCTTGTTTACGACTTTTTAGTTCGCTTTTGAAGCAGTCGGGTTTTTTGATTTTTTGATTTAACTTTTTTTATTTATAACTTTTTAGTTAAGTTTTTTTCGAATTAGATACATTTAAACATATAAGTGTTATATATTTTTGAAATCACCTCTAAAAACCCTTTATTTTGATACCCCACCCGATGGGATTGGAAAAAAAAAAAATTGGGCCCCCCCAATGTGGCGCCCAAAATCCGCCATTTTTCTATTGTTCAATTTTAATGTAGCCTATGCCACTCGCAGGGTTAATACGAATCGATTGACGTATGAATCATCAAAATCGGCCAAAGCGTTTGGTCTCTGGAACGCCATATAGGAACAAACATACATACATACATAAATACATACATACATACATACATATATACATACATACATACATAGACTGATAAACATATTACCCTCCTTCGGCAGTCGGGTAAAAAGCTTATAAACAAGCTTTTTACAAACGTGTATGCAAAAGATTATTAATATGGAAGAATATTATTATTTCTAAATCTCTATTTGGTAACAATGTAATATGAAACCATTATTAAAAACAGATTTTTTTATTTTTAGAGGACAATTGGTTGCGTTTCTTGACTTGTCTCCATAGGAAAACCAATTGGCACCGTGACTCTTACGCTTTATAAATTCAAAATTTAAAGTGGTCTATAAAGATTAATGTGAAATAAAATATTTTGAATTTTAAAGTTGAAGATATCACTCATGAATGACTGAGTACCTATCGCAGCCCACTGCTGGACTTAGGCCTCTCCCAATATACGCCGCGACACCTGATCCCAAGCCATTTGCGTCCATCATGTCCCAGCTACCTTTCTAATTACACCAGTACACCTAGTGTTAAATAATGACCCTCAAAATTAATTTGAAAGTTTACCTACAAGCAAGTGAAAAAATACCTTTATATTTTGTTCAGGGATGCGCCGGACTCGAAGGACCATCTGGACATGCACAGCTGATGGAGGCATTGAAGCCATGGCTGCCATCAGTATAATAGATTTAGGATGCTCGTTCACCAGGACCTGAAAATTACAATGGGCTTTTTACAGAATTGTATTTGCTTTTAACTCATCTATAATAAATGCTTCATACATAAGTAAATTGTTCTATAAAATTGTTCTCCTAAAACTCTTAACGTTACTGCATTCAAAGTCAAAGTCATTTGTTGTTGACAAATTTCAAAGTTTGTTGACAAATAAATATCCAGGACACTCAATTATGAACTACTGTATGCCTGGTTGTTCTTTATTTGACATAATGAAAAAATTTATTAAATGTAATTTTAACCAGGATACTACATTATTAATATTTATTGGTAATAGGGGTAATGTGAACAAAGGAGAATTACTCCAACATTATAGATCTTTGTGCAACCTTAGTTTAAAACAAATTGTGATGTTCACTTTCCCATACAGCCAAAGTTTGCCACAGGAAGAAAACAATCTTAGATTTGAATTGAATAGGACATTACATAATTTAACATATAGTAGTAATTTATTCCATTTAATTGACACTAACAATTATGTTGGTAATAACTTTTATTTAACAAGAGATAGATTTTTCATGGATAGGTACTTTCTTTCAAAGTATTGTAAACGACAGATAGCTGTGTCGCTATCATATTATTTTTCTATTACAGCCAAGAATTTGGCTAAACAACTTGCTTCTATTGAGCAATGCCAAGAAGTGTTTTATAATTCGGCCAATAATTTGGTATCAGAAATTGATATTGATAGTAATTTAAATTACAAATTAGGACAATAGGGACAACCTCTTGCAAAACTGTACATAACGAAAATTGCAAAAAAGAATCAAATAAAAGTTTAAAATCAGTAAATAGTATTAACCTGGTGCATCAAAATATTCAAGGATTTTTGAACAAAGATTTAGAAGTAGATTTATTTATGAATTTTAATAGCATTGATATTCTTTGTATAACAGAACATTGGCTTAAAAGCCACCAGTTTTTGTTCAATTTTAATAATCACCAGGTTGGTAGTTCATTTAGCAGAGTTAATGCTATACATGGTGGCTCTTTGATTTTAGTAAGTAACCAGCTTAAATTTAAGGACCGTAAGGATATTGTGAGCCTATCTGTTGAGCGGACAGTTGAAATAGCTTGTATAGAATTGGAGCAGTTTATTGTATTAAGTGTATACAGACCCCCTTCAGGATTGTATGACTGCTTTGAAAAGGTAATGGATGAAGTGTTACACAAGATTTGTAACTCAAATAAATCCATAATCACTTGTGGTGATTTTAATGTTAATTTATTAGAAAACTCAGGTTCTTGTAGTAAAATAATAAGTCTGTTTCAGTCCTACAATCTTGTAAACCTATTTTTGGAGCCCACAAGAATAACCCCTACTAGTGCCACATGCTTAGATAATATTTATACTAATGTTATACCTGTCCACAAAGAAATTATAAATTTACTAGATTCTGATCATTGTGGGCAGAGGATTACTATACAAAACCTAAACAACAAAGTGGCTAAAAAGGATATCACTGTTAACCCCAAAACTGTAAGTCGTTTGGCAGCTTTTAAGGCTAAACTTATTAATAAATTACCAATTTTGTCAATTCATGCTGATCCTAATCACCTATATGATGATTTTTTTAGTATATACTGCAAACAATTTAATTCGACCTTTATTCCCAAGAATATCTCCGTTAATAGTAACGCATCATTCGGTGATTGGGCGACCATTGGTATTCATAAAAGTAGAACAAGGCTTTATGAGCTGTACAGTGAAAGGCCTTATGTAAACACTGCTGAATTTAATTTATATGTTAGAAATTATTCAAAATTATTTAAAAAAGTTTGTAGTTTGGCCAAGTCGCATTATTTGAGTTCGAAGATTAAAAACAGTAGTAATGTTATTAAAACGACTTGGAATATTATTAATAGTGAAACGGGAAGATCTGGTAACCGAAATACTGACTACAGCCTGTCTATTAATGACAACATCATAAAATCAGACTCACAAGTCGCAGTGGCCTTTGAAAATTTCTTTTCGGATATTCCCATTTCAACTACTAAATCCCTAAACTCATCACCTTCTGTTGCTGAGTCTTTGCTAAAAGAAAATGTTAATGTCTGCGATACGGAATTTCTTTTTGAACATATTACTTGTAGAGACATAATTAAAACCTTTCACACTTTAAATGTTAAAAAGACTGCAGATCTGTGGGGTCATTCTGTAGAAGTTGCTAAGTCTATTATTGATGTTGTCGCACCTAGTTTAGCTATTATCTTTAATAATTGTATCGACTGTGGGGAGTTTCCTGACCTAATGAAGAATAGTAAAATAATACCTTTGTTTAAATCAGGTAGTACATCAGACCCAACAAATTATAGACCTATTTCAGTACTACCTACTTTTAGTAAGATATTTGAGAAATTAATTTTAGAGCAATTGCAAAGATTTTTTAATAAGCATAAATTATTACATAGCAAACAGTTCGGTTTTACAAGGGGTCGTTCAACTACTGATGCCGGTGTTGAGCTTTTAGGACATATTTATAATGCATGGGAAGATAAGTGCGATGCCCTGGGAATCTTTTGTGATTTGTCTAAGGCATTTGATTGTGTTCTTCATGAAACGCTAATCAGGAAACTCCGCCACTACGGGATCCGGAACAGCGCTCTGGATCTTCTTACTTCTTACTTGAGTAATAGGATTCAGACTGTTGACGTTAATGGAAAAAGATCACCCGGATCTATAGTAAAAATGGGAGTCCCGCGCAGGGCTCGATTCTTGGTCCTTTCTTGTTTCTTATTTATATTAATGACTTGCCTTACCTCATAAAGGATAACCATGACATAGTGTTGTTTGCAGATGATACTTCACTTTTGTTAAACTTAAACGGCAGCAGCTGGTTACTGACGAAGTAAATAGCGCGATCTCAAAAGTAGTTCACTGGTTCAATGTTAACAATTTACTCCTTAATGAAAAAAAAACCAAATGCATTAAGTTTACCCTACCTCACGTTAGGCAGGTGAAAACTGATGTGTTGATAAAGGGCGAAGAATTGAATCCTGAGAATAGCACAGTATTTTTAGGCTTAACTTTGGATGCTAAGCTTCAGTGGGGCCCACATATAGATAAATTGTCAAAGAAGCTAAGCTCCGCAGCATATGCTGTTAGAAAATTCGTAATTTAACTGACATAGAGACAGCCCGTTTAGTATACTTTAGCTATTTTCATAGTGTAATGTCGTACGGTATTCTGTTGTGGGGAAATGCCGCCGACATCCAGAATATCTTTGTTTTGCAGAAAAGAGCTGTTCGATCAATATATAAATTAAGCCCGAGGCACTCTCTCAGAGAGAAATTTAAGGAGATTAATGTAATGACTGTGCCCTCTCAGTATATTTATGAAAATCTTTTATATGCTCATAAAAATATAAAATTGTTTAAAAAATACAGTGATATCCATAACATAAATACTAGGAACAAACACAAATTTGTAGTACCTACAACAAGGCTCAAGAAGATAGGTGGCTCGTTTAGATGTCAATGTGTACGCTTTTATAATAAGCTTCCAAGCCACGTACAAGATCTAAGTCTTAATAAATTCAAATCATTCATTAAACGTAAGTTGTGTCAGAATGCGTTTTATACTATTAAAGATTACGTTGAGGACAAAAAGGCTTGGGATTGAGCTGCTCCAATTAATTTTGATTTTTTTTTATATTTTGCACCGTGAATTTTGTTTTTAATTTTGATATTTTTTTTTGTTTTCTTGCAATGACAAGAATATTTACTTTTTAAAGTATTATATTTTTTATTTTTTTATTATTGTGAATGTGAAGACTATGTGGATTTTTGTTTTTTATTATAACTTAGTTAGTTTTTACTCATGGTCTGGCAGTTTGAGTAGTTTATGCGGCCTACCCGAATGTCCTTTCTTTGGTATTGTTCGTCGAATCGTTGAGCTCCGTAAATTCTGAGTTGAGCTGCTCGGTTATTGACAAATGCGTGCACTGACTGGACAGGTCCACTCAATCTGGCTGGTTCTTTCCTCAAAAGACCATTTCAGACATATGTCTACATGGTCTTCACATGATATAACCAAGTTTTTGTCAAGACTTTAAAAGAGACTGTGACCTCTGAGTTTGTTTCGGCCTTTCTTCTCAGAGTAGTCAGATAGGAAACGCCGACCTCATCTAGTTTTAAAAAATATGATCGACATGTAAAAGTGTTTGTACAAACCAACTTACAGAAATAAAATCATTTATCATTTATCATTTATTTATCACAATTAGACCAGTAAACGACACTTTTGAAAATCAAAATGTTCACTTTGTTAAAAAAATGCATGCTTCTCGTCCATTCGTAACTCCATAAGTTCAATTAACAAAACATTATATCATTGATGAATGATTAATGTAGTCATACAAACAATAATGAAACATTAACGTACCTTCATCATCCTTGACAACACGGTAGGGCTCCAGAGGGTGGAGCACCAACTTGTCACGCACCGGAGACGACGAGTGTCGCACTGCGGCATTGCATAAAGGGAGTCTAGTCTAGAAAGGCTAGCTGCACTGCGCAAGACACGAACCGTGCAACACGGACAAAATAAAATGTGCACCTGGCATTGTTACTTCACTCTAACGTTCGACTCTTGTTATTGGTGCACGAGGCGAACGCGGGGTGCCGCGCGGGTTGACGGGACTGGGGTAGCCGTTGCACAGTTATTTTGGCCGTGTTAAACGCACTGCAGTTGCGCAATGCGGCATTGCACAAAGCCAGTCTAGTCTAGAAAGAGACTAGCTCACTGCGCAGGTCACAGAATAACGGTCGATACTTCAATGTGAGGTATACGATGTAGTTTTGTAGTAAATGTTCATGTCACTCAACAGAAAGATGTACAGAAGACTCTCTCCCAACGACGACGCGACAATTTGGTCATAACTAGATCGAAGTGAAATCGCCACACGGTCGACTATCTTTGGGAGCGATCGTTTCTATTTCAATATATGTGCACAAAGGTCATACTAGACTAGTAGACCGAAGCAAACTCAACACCTATAAGTGATTGTTACACTTGCAAATGTATATCTGTCAATCGCAATGTATTTTTATGTGTGTAAACAATTGTTGGTTAACCTAATAAATAAATAAATAAATAAATATCTTCGGAAGCGGTCGCATGGGCGAGACGTTAAAATTGCCGTGTTTCTTGTACGGTCAACGCGTATAAGCAAACATTCGGAAAGCCATATCTATTCAAGTCTATTTTCAGAAGATTCACTCCCATCAGTCAAGTGAAAGTTTTTGGGGGGGGGGTCTTCTGCAAAGTTATATATTGGCTAAAGCGTACTGAGCGGGCATATTATACACGTTAGAGCTACCTTATCTAACTTGTCACACTCTGTTGTTAAAATTTTATTGTATTACTGTAATGTGTAACCGTTTATTTTCCCAAATAAATAAATATTTGTTACTGTAAAAGCCCGAAGTACGGCAAATCTTAGGATTAACCGGTTAAACCTAGGATTTACCAAGTCATACTGGTAAAAGTCCGAAATAATCTATGATAATCGGTGACGTCGAGCTTTTACCGGCAATCGCACTGTAAATGTTACGATTTACCTCAGAGACTTGTAAATGCAACATAAATTGTAATGTCTACGCACACTATAATGCTTGTTCTTCTCTGTCGTTTCGCTCTTGGCAGAGCGGTCACGTTGAGGCGTCCACGTCGGTGGTAGATGCGGACACAGCTCTCCACACGATCTCCCGCCATCTCTCCCTGTTGGCGCACGCCTGCACTTGGATGGAAACTATCTGAGAGGAGGTCATCTGTCCGCACTGAAGCTGTTCCCCCTTCATAGAGCTCCCTGAGCAGGTGCTCGAGGTGTTGAGGTGTACCCAGGTCCAGTAGTGTTTTCCACAACATTAGCCATTTCACTGAGTCGAACGCTTTGGAGACAAACAAAGCATACGGCTTGTTGAATTCTCGAGCCTTCTCAATGATTTGGCGAACGATGAGAATTTTTTCACGGGTTCCTTTTACAAATTCGGCCTGTTCAAGCGCAATTTCTCGGGAGAAATATGCCTTCAGTCGCTCGTCTATTAAGTGTAACTTTATTTTGCTGGCGTGTGTTATTAGGGAAATAAGTCGAAAGTTACTACACTTCTTCGTGGAACCTTTTTTATGAAGGGGAGTGAAGACGGTGTGAGCCCACTCGGAAGGCCATTTGCCTTTGAGCTATATATTGTTGCAAATGATGTGGAAGATACGAACGCCATGCTCTCCCAATGCACGTATGGTTTCAATTGGGATCTCATATTTTCCTGAGATGAATTTTGACGATTTTTCATTCTTGAGATGTTGGATAGTGGCTCTCACCTCCGACTCGAGAATATCCGGCTCGAGCACATCACTCGCAGGCTCCGTGGGTGCGAAACTTCGCGACTGAAGATCTTGGTACAAGAACTGACAGTAATTCCTCCAAACGCTCGAAATTGTGTCCAGTTCAGTGACTACTTGGACATTCTGATCTTCGATGGCCCAGGTTTTGGACGACAGATTTTTCGTAATGAGACGGATTTTGTAATACAAGTCTGCAATAAGCAATCATCATAGATCATTTCGGGCTTTTACCAGTATTACTTGTTAAATCCAAGGATTTTCCGTAGTTCTATATTTTATAGTAACACTAGATGTACCCCGCGGCTTCGCTCCCGTGGGCCACCCCACAGGATCCGTTTTCGGGATTAAAAAATAGCCTATGTCCCTCAGGAATAATGTAGCTTTCTATTGGTGAAATAATTTTTAAAATCGGTCCAGTAGTTTCGAAGCCTATTCGGTACAAACAAACAAAAAAAATCTTTCCTCTTTATAACAATTTCCATAACGGCGACCCCCATAAAATTCTCCTAACGTGTCCCAATTTTTTATTTATTTTCTCGTTTTAAATCTTTAGGAGGCAAGTACCGTCTGTAACGACATAATAGATATGGTAATTTGTCTAATAGTTATGAACACAGATTTGGTAGTATCCATTTTTTCATTATTATAAAATTTTGATGACATTTTCACTATAGGATGATTAAATAATCCATTCTAAATGGAAGCAGATTAACCCCGTGAGCACCCGAAACGTCTCGATTTGCACCTTTAGGGCAAACCCGTATACCCGTGATAATTATGCTGCATTGGATAAGTATCAGTACTAAGGCCACTATAAATACTGTTACAAGATAAAACAACGCCATCTATTGAGAGAAAGATCTAGTAGTAGCTAGTAGCACCATCACGTATCGAATAGCGGAAAAAGATTATCGAATGATTGTGTCGCCAAAGTCTTTGAAGAACGTTCTGCAAAGTTCTAGTTCTCTCAAAATTCTCTAATCAGAAAGTGGTCTCAAGGAATAGGGTAGTTGACAAAAATATATATTTAGTCCATCCGTTAGATAACCTAAAAATATTGGACGCGTATTTTTTTTTTCATAAAAAATTGCGACGATAAAATGCGGTTAAATATCGTGTGACGTCACGGTGTAGTACACTTTATACTGCCAAAGTGACGTCACAAGCCCCAACTCCTGAACTTTGATGCGCTTTATATTTGTCCGTTTTTAGGGTTCCGTACCTCGAAAGGAAACAACGGAACCCTTATAGGATCACTTTGTTGTCCGTCCGTTTGTTTGTCAAGACCCTTTTTCTCAGGGACACGTGGAGGAATCAAGCTGAATCGGCGTACGGCTGTATCAAATACTCAAGTCTACTATCCCTTAAAGATGTGAAAAAATCAATCTTCTAAGTCAATCAAAAGATACAGCCGTTTATAACGCAAATTGCCGCAAGTTTTCAGGGGGGTGACCACAAGCTCTTAGAGTAAGGTTATTTTGAGATCGAGTAAGGGACAGATGTATCTGACTTGTATACATCTGTCACTTACTCGATCTCAAAATAACCTTACTCTAAGAGCTTGTGGTTACCCCCCTGCACTCGCAAGGGAATCAAAACCTACAGGGTACTTCCCGTTAACTCAGAATCTTGAAATTTGGTACGAAGCAACGTCTTATAGCACAGATAAAGGAAAAATTGCGAAAACCGTAAATTTTTAATTACATCATATAAAAAAAAAAACTAAAAACCGGACAACCACCAGCCGGCCGGCCACTTTTACTTCTATACCTACAGGTTTGTCCGGAACCGTCGCCCTTGGATAGCTTTTTTAATTATTTGACAAACCAAAAAATATGTGTCAAATATTAGCGTCAGTGAGATTATCCTATCTGATATTCTCACTACTAACGGACTAAATAGAATTATCATTTCTCTACCCAGAAAACATCCCTATTGATATGAAAGTATTTAATTTTCTTAGTTCTGGGGATAAAAAGAGATGGATAGTTAAGTTACTCCATTGCAAATGGAAGAACGTCAGACCAGTCGGGTCTTATGTTAGAGTTAGTTGTAGGACATTCGACTGTGTTTGTGTTTAATACAAGTAAAATTTCAGAATTTAAAAACCCCCGACACATTTATCTTGCGAAAACACCCTGATTCAAACAGTAAAACGCCCATAACTTTTGAACGGCTGAACCGATTTTATTCAAACATAGCTAAGAACACTCTCGACAAAATCACCTTTCAAACAAAACAAATTAAATCAAAATCGGTTCATCCGTTTAGGCGCTATGATGCCACAGACAGACACACAGCAACACACGTGAAACTTATAACACCCCTATTTTTTCGGCGGGGGTTAAAAATAAAACAAACCAATATATTTACAGTTTTATTACTAGGCAAAACTAGATAGATAGGGAAGTAATCATAATCTTACTTAATAATAAATTACACTTTTATCATTATAAGGACACCCTTGTTACAGCAGATGCCATGCAATAGAAAAATGCAGTTATCCCAACGCATTTTTTTATTAAGGTTGTCTTGCTGTCGCAAGTGTGTCTCGTCAGAGCCTCGTTGGTGAGTTCAGCAGGGTGTACCGCGAGCAGGTGAGGTTGACTTTGACCCTGGAGGTGGTGGTAGAGCCACTTACACCCCGGTGTTTGCTCAGTTGGCCAACACGTCCTGGTTTAGGGACATTATGGGAACGTGTTATCTCAACAGTAACCGTTGTTATGCGACTGGAGAATGCCCCAGCCATCTTTAAGGCTCAGTTTTAGAATTCAGAAGGTCTACCGATGCAAGATGAATTTGACTTCGGTCTGATAGCGAGCTGATACGTTTTATATAGCTCCATCAAACAATTTTGTTGGCTTATAGATGTATGCGGAACTAGTTGGCAAAGTTCCGCTACCTTCATTGAAAAGTCAGGATCTGCCCAGATGAAGACCCATCTAGGAAGATCCTAATCCGGTAGTTGTTGTCGGGCCGTGGTATATGTTCTTGCAAACGAGTGGATGACGTTACTCGTCCATCAGGTAAACCTGTAATGTAAAACAAAATTATTAACATCTCTGTAAGAATATGGTATCTACAGGCAGAGACACCGTGGCATTAAAAGTTTTGAAGTAACATACACAATCAAAACATCCCGTATTTATTCTCGGAAGGGCCAGCAGAGGTGGACTTATAATATTTTGAAGTGTTAAGACAAATATTACTTTTATTGTACAAATAATATAAGTAGAAGTAAGTTTCTAATGCAATTATATCTACAAAACGGGCCTAAAATTGCAGTATATTTTAGTTTTTTCTTGCTTTAAATGCACACTAATTGTGTTAAAAATTGTAAGCGTGTGTATTCATTAGAAGGTATATATTAGTAGGTATCATGGCATTTTGGTGATCGGTAAGTAAGTAAGTCAGTGACAAATTGAGGGAACTTTGACTTGCAATTAGTTCTTAAACTACAAGTTCAATTTGAATGTAATTTGGGAATATACCCAGTAATAAAGACCTACATGAAAATTCAGGCTTCTAGCTTTATTTTGTTAATGATCAATTGAATGTTTTAATGATTTTATTGAATTTAATGTTTTAACGATTATATATTATGTTTTAAAATGAGCGCGTATGGATAACTATGATATCTGAAATAAATGAATTAATAATTTATCCACAACGAACGATGTTGAAAATGTAAACAATGTATACATAATCATTTATTTGATAATATGGGTAAAGTTAAAAATATAGCACAGTCCAACCATATTACACCATAAGCATGCAAATCACAAGCTTGATAACACACATTTACTTGCAAAGATAATTTACAACACAATTTACGTCTTTTTGTCAAAATCATCGCGTCCTGAAAGGCTTCAAGAAAAGAATAGTGATATGGTACGCCTGTACATTTGGTTTTTCTTTTTGTTCGACTTGGCGGGGGCACTGCCATGCTCCCAGATAACGATCACAGAAAGATGGCGACGAGCAGCTTACGACACCGATCGCAGCCAACTTTGTCTAAGTTATGGCGCATGTAAAAAATCCAACATGGCGGCTAAATGAAAGCTTCAATTGAAAATAATTTTCGAACCGGGCAAGTCTCCAACAAAACAAAATGGCAATTAGCAGCTTACAACACCGATCGCCGCCATCTTCCTCTAAGTTAAGACGCATGAACGGCGCACGTCACGTAGAAAAACCAACATGGCAATTCTATGACAGTTTTAATAGAAAGTAAGTTCGAACCGGAGTCTCTTAGAAAAACAAAATGGCGCCGAGCAGCTTACGACACCGCCCAGCCCCATCTTTCTTTTTTCTAAGCTACGGCGCATCAAGCAGCGCAGGTAGAAAATCCAACATGGCGGCTCTATGACAGCTTCAATAGAAAATATTCTAATCGAACCGGATAAGTCTCACAGAAATACAAAATGGCTACGAGCAGCTTACGACACCGATCGCCGTCATCTTTGTCTAAGCTACGACGCATGTATACGGCGCACGTAGAAAAGCCAATATGGCGTCTAAATGATAGCATCAATAGAAAATATGTTCAAACCGGATAAGTCCCACCAGAGAAACAAAATGGTGACGTGCAGCTTACGACACCGCCTGTCGCCATCTTTCTTTTTTCTAAGCTACGGCGCAACAAGCAGCGCAGGTAGAAAATCCATCATGGCGGCTCTATGACGGATAGTAAATGGCGAACGGCCCTCTCAACAAAAAAATCAATAGTCAAGCGCTTACCTGGGTCCCATTGGGCGGAGTCTCGTCCGGATCAGTATGTCACGGTGCATTAGTGTGCATGCTAATCCGATTGGAATTTCGCCCTTTAGGATATGTCTGAAATAGAACACCGAAACTTAAGAGACATTTATATTACAGGCCCATACCTGTGTTTTGGGGTAGGTACTGATACTGCATATTGAAATTAAGCTGTTAATATTTCTAAAATAAAAATAAATGATCAGCCTTTTTAACGTTCCCATTGCTGGGACCTTTGTCCTAGGCCTGAGCCTTCTCTCTGTGAGAGAGGGTGGGCCACCACGCGGTCCCAGTGTGGATTGGTATCTGTCACAAACATCTTCGATTTTTTTTTCGTCACCGTTTTAAGAGTAGTGGTGCTAAATAATAAATCATCGTGATAATTAATTATAGGTACATACAATTTCTGCCGAAAGTCGTTGTCCGACATAGGCCTGCCCTAAGCGTCGCCATATTGATCGGACATGGGCGTTTCACATACAACAGATTTCCTCTGGATTTCCGTAATAAAATTACAGCCTCTCCTTTCTCATCAATCGTTACATCAAAAGAATAAATCTGTTTAAAAAAGGTAGTTAAGAAAATAATTCAAGATAAAGAAAGAAGAAAAAAAATACTAAAAAGATTGACGAAATAAATATCATTAATCAAACACTCACCCGTTTTCCTCAACCAGGGCTGCCCGAAGCCTGGAGCCTTAAGTCCGGCTAAAAGGACCAACTCAGCATTCACGGAGCCCACCACCCGACAGCCGCAATACTTCGCCTCAGGTGGTGGACTGAAGCAGAGAGCTTGAGGAAATCTAGACTTGCAAAAAACTAACTACTCTGCGCATGCCCTAAATGACGATCAATATTAAGCCGCCGAGAAATCCTAAGCGACGTGTCTTCCATGGCATTCTTTACTCTAACGTTGTCCATTTAAGGTAATTTTTTCAAAATATTGTCGCTTAAGACAATTTGGCGGGAAAGGACTCAATATAAGAGTAAAAATGTTCTGTGCTCAATATGGCCGACGAAACGTTTTGTGTGTTTGATGGAGGCGTCACTTGCTAAAGGATCGTATAGAAAAGCTATCAAATTGCAATAGTTCTTAATTTCGCCGCGTGCAGCAATAAATTTGTCTTGTGTTTTGAGATATATTATACAGTTGTACATAAGTATGGATGCTGATAAAGATTCGTGTGATAGGAATGATGGCGCTACTTTTCTAAGGCAGGAGTTAAATCCAGTACATATCATGTTATTTCTGTGTTTCGCCGCATGCTGTAATAACTTTGTTGGTCCATAGTTACTAAATTGTTTGATGAATTGCCCGAGTATGAAAAAGAAGAGCGGATGTTTTGTCTTCTTAACGTATTGATCTCTTACAAAATTAAATTCTAGGTAATTTCGTAACTTCAAAGTATTAAGAGAAATAAAAAAAAATAATTATGCAATGACATTGCTCTCTAGCTATTAAACACAAAATTATATTGTAACTTAACTTAATTCGTAAGCTTCTGAATACTAATACCTAAATATAGATAAACTTTTGCATGAAATAAAATAAAATATTAGGAATTCAAAAAAAAAAATAACCGACGATTACTCCCTATATAATTTACAGATAATTTTATTGAAACTAACTTGATTCGATAACGTTAAAAACATTTAAATCTAAATAATGCAAGTCCTATGTGTGAAATTATAAATAAATAGTAAGTAGGTACTTAATAAAAATAATCTTCTTCGTCGAATAGATGATTCCAAAATTAAATATATTTTGACCAGTATTCAGCCACGCCAACACCGTTGTCATTTGCCTCGCAGAGGTCTTTTAAGGTGCAGGTGTTGTTGCACAGAGAGCACGACAAAAGGTGAGGCGACCCACCTGGCTTCGTAGTCGGTTTAGAGATTTCCAGGTGGGCCAAAGCAGTTGGTGGCCCGCAGGGAGCTTTTCTGCAGGCTCAATATAGTCAGCTGGAGGGGGGTATCTGAGGAGCCATAGATTTTTATATAATAAAATAAAATAATTACAATAATTAACGAGATTAAAGTTTAAATATTTAACGCAAACATAGTATAAAAACTTCATTTGATTCGTAAGCATTGGCGTAACTTTAATGGTGACAGTTGTCAGATTGTGGTAATTTCAAATTATGTTTGAGAAAATTTTTGTTGCTTTAGGCGCCCAACGGGGCACTATATTCTTAATTTAAATTTATTGAAAATTAGTTTGGTTTTCTAACAAAGCGTTTTTTGTAGTTTTTTTTAACTATTATAGACCCTGGTAAGGATTATGGGGACAAACTATTTAAATTATTGCGTTGTCATTGGTCCTCTTAGAGCATTTAACCTATGGAGACGGCAAGCCGCGAATCACCGAACAACTTTTTCTGCCACTTTCTGCGGGAGGCGAGGAAAACACATACAGCACACTACAAAAAAATGACAATCACTCACAGATGCATGCATCCTATTGCTACAAACGCACACGAAAAAATAATAATCACACAATCAAAAAACACACTGTAGCCGTTGGGCATAGGGTTCGGGCCTCTGAGTAAAAGTCCTTGCTAAATTTACACTCTTTAATCACCAAAATACACGTACAGGAACATAAAAAACAAGATAAACATGAAATACCTATTCAAGGTCTAAACTATTAGAGGTCTAAGATGGCCGGCGCTTTACGAGCGCGGCCTGAAACACGTCGCGTGCACGTTTCGAGGGTAGACTTGGACTTAGACTGCCCTTTTTCTGGTACCGCCAGAAACGTCTGCTCAACGCAGTGCGCGGGAGAGTTCGTGGCGCGTGATTGGTCGCCTACGCCAGTAGTGTCAACCTTACTCCTATTCCCGCGATCATCCGATTGGATGTGCCTATCAGTGGGGCCAACACTAACATTCTCTATATCGTCGTGGGGTTGCCGCGCTACATACTCCCCCTCTAGATCACGATTACGACCTCGATCGTGGTCTAGCCTAACATCAATGTCATTCGAAATGGGTTGTAAGCGAGGTCGGCCTCGCTTTTTCTTAGGCTCCAGTGGCTGAGCGCACTCATCTGTTCGACCTCGAAAAGGGGTCAGCTGATTAGCGTGGCATTTGCCCAATACCTCACCAGGATTTCCATCAGATGCGATTAGGTATGTTGTTGGACTCAATTTCTTCTTAACAACATATGGCCCATCCCTCTTAGGGAAAAACTTAGCAGTCTTTGACTTGCTGGCGTCGCTCAGCTGATGGGTAGCCAATAAAACCTTGTCGTCTACTTGAAAATCTTCTCCTACTCTTCTCGAACGATCAGCGTAAATCTTCCTTCTATCTTGCAGTTTTTCTACTCTATCACGAACTTCGCTTAGGGAGTTTAAAAATCTTGTTAAGTAAGGCGTGATCTGTGGTACAAAATTGTCCTTCTTTAAGACCGCTCTTGGATCATTATAAACCTCTAACGGTGACCTCAGCTCACGTGCAAATGCCAAATATGCAGGTGTAACTCCGGTCGTATCGCAGACCACGCTGTTCATGCTGAACCGCACCATCGGTAGCTGCATAGGCCATGAGGGGTGATCCGTACCAACTAACAGAGCCAATTGTGTCTTCATATCCCGGTTTTTTCTTTCCGCTGGATTCGCTTCTGGGTGGTAGTAGGGTATCAAATCTTGTGTAATACCAAGAATGAACATGCACTTCTGCATGACCGCTGAGACGAACTGGACGCCATTGTCCGAAATAATGCGACGTGGTAAGCCGAACCGAAGAAAATACTCTTCTATGAGTACTTTTGCGCAGGCGACAGAGGTTGCTTCTTTGAGAGCATACAATTCTACCCATCTTGTCGCGGTGTCTTCCACTAACAGAATCCATTTCTCCCCGTTTTCGCCCTCTGGCAGTGGTCCAAAAAGGTCGATAGCCAACACTTCGTTGCGCTGGTTTAAAATCGGTGTTTGAATCAGACCAGGTGGCTTTTCATTTGTCGCTTTATAGCGCTGACACGATGAACATGATTTTACGTATTCTGTTACTATTCTTCTCATGCCAGAGAAATAATAGTTTTTAGCTACTTTCTGGTACGTTCTCTCTATACCAGGATGACCTGCAATAGGAGCATCGTGACATTCTCTTAGAATTTCTTCCCGTATGCTTACAGGTATTACCAATTGCGGTGATTCGTTGTCTGTATCTGGGTTATAGCGGTAAAGGATACCACGTTCCATGAGATAACCGCGTTCTGTCCAACGACGGGAGGCAACTTCTTCTGTATCTTCTAATTCCTTCATAATTTTCTTGAGATCTGGGTCGGATTCTTGTGCTGCGCGTAGCTCCGTAAGATCTCGCGTAGGCAAATCAATAATAACGGAACATATTCCACAGGCTTCGCGGGACTCATCTGTACAGACAGGGCGGCTGAGTCCATCGGCAACCACATTTACTTTTCCGGGAGTGTACTCAAACCGAATGTCATAGGCTTGCAGTATAAGTGCCCAACGCACCAAACGACCAGTAGGCGACTTTAATGACAGAAGCCATTTCAAGGGTTGGTGATCACTGGCTACGATTACTGGATGGCCATCAATGTAACCCCGCATACGGTCGACTGCCCAGATGACCGCTAGAACCTCTCGCTCCGTGGTCGAATAATTCCGTTCCGCTGCTGATAACAAACGGCTGGCAAATTCAATGGGTCGTTCTTCATTCTTTTCTCCTTGAAGCAACACTGCTCCTATCGCGTAGTTGCTCGCATCTGTGCGCAGGATTAATGGCTTGGAGTAGTCTGCCTGTATGAGGATTGGTGCTGACGTCAAAAGCTTTTTTAAATTACTGAAAGCTTCAGCCTGATGTGGTCCCCATATCCAAGGTTGATTTTTCCTCGTCAATCTTGTCAGTGGCTCTGCTACCTCCGAAAACTTGGGAATAAATTTTCTAAACCAGGAACATGTTTGTATGAATGTTCTGAGGTGTCCCAGTGTGGTCGGCTCTTTCATGTCTAAGATGGCTTGTATTTTCCCTTCATCAGCTGAGACTCCCTCCTGTGAGATCACATGACTCAAATATTTAACAGACTCTCTTGCAAATACACACTTTTCTCGGTTAGCACGCAATTTGAACTTCATCAGTCGTTCAAAAACGATTCGCAGGTTTTCTAGGTGCCTCGAAAAGTCCCCCTGCGTTATAATCAACAAATCGTCTAAATACCCTAGTATTGTAACATGCTTTAATTCTGAACCGGATCGCATTCTGTCTATCAGACGCTGAAAAGTAGCTGATCCGTTCTTCAGACCGAACGGCATTCTTTTAAACCGGAAGGTTCCGAAAGGCGTCACGAAAGCCGTCTTATCCCTATCACCTTCTTTAACTGACACTTGCCAGTATCCAGATCGCAAATCTATTGTACTCATGTGACAACGTCCACGTGTAGTAGATTGCAGCAGTTCATCAATGCGAGGCATTGGATAAGCGTCCGACTTCGTAATTGAATTTAACTTTCGATAGTCGACGCAGAAACGATAACTGCCGTCACGTTTAGGTACTAGCAGGGCTGGAGCAGCCCACGCAGATTCGCAATCTTCAATAATATCTTCAGCCAACATCTTGGTAAGCTCTTGCTGCATAATCTCCTTCTTTGCAGGCGTCAGGCGATATGGAGGCGTCGCTATCGGAGAATTATTCCCCGTGTCTATATGATGTTCCCCATATGGAGTCGGCTCCCCAATTGTATTAAACATCTCCTGAAAATCCGTGAGTAATTGGGCAAGCTCCTCACGCTCCTGATCCTCTAAACCTGCACCTTCGTCATCGCGTAAAACATTAATCGCGGCGTAAGTATGACGAGGTGAAGAAGTTTCCGAAATCAATTTATATTTTTGGTCTTCCCTATCCAAAAAATGCCAAAGACGCTGCTTGAAATTGATAACGAGACCGGCACTATTAATAAAATCAATACCTAAAATTGATTCATTATTTTGCGCTTCTGGGAAAATTATAAACTCGGTGGGCACAATTTTATGAAGAAGGGTCACCTGTACCTCTGCAACAAGCACCTCCATCAGGCGCGTGCAGCCATCCGCCAGGCGGATGTTTCTAGTGCACTGTTGTAAAGGATGACCTTTTTCCTTCAACACGCGAAAAAGTGTGTGACCGGCAATACAGCCCCTTGACCCAGTGTCCAGTAACGCTGTACCTTTTTCACCCATAATACCTATTTGCATCTAAGGTCTATTATTATTAGGCTCCCCCTTGATTGGACCTCCCTTAGTTCGACCCTGTGCAGACGCGAGGCGTTTCTTACAATTTTGTAGTTCGTTATTTCTATTAATATTTACAGAGCTTAATCCTAAACATCTATGAACACTAACACTATCAACACATGAACATAAACAATCACAATAAACATTATCTAAACACTGAGCATTTCTATTATTATTCATAAGATATGATACGTAAACATTATCGTTATCATCTGATTGAATTACCTGTCCATGTTGCGAACTGGTTTTAGTTGAATTTACAGAAAACTTACTGTCTCTAATATAATTATTATAATCAACCACATTTTTGGTGACATTAGAATGCTCGTTAAGATTTAAGTGACTCCCAGCGTTGCAATACGTTGGGTTACCTGTGGTATCGGCAGGAACGTTGCTCGGCGGCTCTCGACCGCGCGGAATGTTGTTTGCACGCTCGCGAACGGTCGCTAGGCAACGAGCGGCAACGGCGGCCGCACTCACACCGCTGTCGCATGTACTCTGCGGGGCCGGCGCGGGTGGCGCTGGCGGGACGCTAGCGGCTGTCGATCTCGGCTCGTCTGACGCGCAATCATTTTGCATGATAACGCGATGGCGGGAACCGCACACTTTTGAATTTACGTTATCACTGGTTGTCGTAACCGAATAGAAAGCATTTTGAGAATTAGATTGACACTTTTCGCACTTTGATTTTATAACGTTAGGGGTACCGCACCCATAACATTGAATAGGTTTATTTTTATAAAAACAACGTAATGTTATCACTTTTCCCGTTATCACTTTTATTGCTATTTATTAACTTTTTACACTGCGATTTTTCGTGTCCCCATTTCTTACAGTAACTGCACGATAGCCTTTTGTTGCTAGTAGTCTTCTTATCACTTGGTGCCGAAGTTGAAGTAGCGCTGGTCGCGGCAGATTGGTGACTGGCGCTCGGAAGCGTCAGTGTCGATGTCTTGTCCCATGCGCTGTCTTCTAACGATTCCTCGATCGCTCTGGCACGGTGCAGTAGCTGGTCGAAAGATGTTATGGAGTTACGATCGAGCCGCTTTTTTATTCTACGATCGAGAAGCCCGTATACCATATCCAGTTGTACTTTTTCACGTAGATCTTCTTGTGGCAATCTCGATAAAAGCGCTCGCGTCTTCGCTACGAATAAATCTGTCGTGTCCGCATTTTGTTTTAATGAAAATAACTCCAAATATATTTTAAATGGCGGACGATGCTCACCAAATGCGCTTTTAAGTTTTTGTATCGCATCCGACCAAGATGTGGTGCTGGTTTTTATCCCCTGCCACCATAATGCTGCTGAATCTGTTAGCAACATGGAGAGTCCTTTGACAGCGTTTTCATCCGATATCTGTCGGCAGTTCTTGTACACTTCTATTGCGTCGATAAAACCGTCAACGTCAGCGAACGATCCGTTGAATCGCGCTGTGCACTTAGAAAAGTTCGCGGCGGGCGTTGTCATGGACACTTCAGGCGTCGGAGTCGAAGTCCTAACCTCCTGGATGAGCCTCGCGAAAATCTCTGCCTGACTCTGCTGTAGTGAGTGCATCAGGGTTGCAAATTGACCTTGGTCCATGGTGATTGATGTGGACGTGGACATCTCTGTTTCCTCTTCCACTTCTACTCCCTGATTCTTGGATTTCTTATTTCTTGTTTCCATCGTTGCCATACTGACAACGGACACGGAACCACGTGGCGAAAATTTTCATCCGCCGGAAACGCCAGTCGTAGTTAGCGCTTCAGGTTCCGGAATTCCCGCTTGTAGGTAGGTAGGTGTAATCGAAGGCTTCCTCCTGGAGTACAGACTCCAACTGCGGCGCTATGCTTCGTAAAAAAAAAATTTGCAAGCACGTGTCGTCAGAGGCCCCTACTGTTGGGACGCCAGATGTAGCCGTTGGGCATAGGGTTCGGGCCTCTGAGTAAAAGTCCTTGCTAAATTTACACTCTTTAATCACCAAAATACACGTACAGGAACATAAAAAACAAGATAAACATGAAATAACTATTCAAGGTCTAAACTATTAGAGGTCTAAGATGGCCGGCGCTTTACGAGCGCGGCCTGAAACACGTCGCGTGCACGTTTCGAGGGTAAACTTGGACTTAGACTGCCCTTTTTCTGGTACCGCCAGAAACGTCTGCTCAACGCAGTGCGCGGGAGAGTTCGTGGCGCGTGATTGGTCGCCTACGCCAGTAGTGTCAACCTTACTCCTATTCCCGCGATCATCCGATTGGATGTGCCTATCAGTGGGGCCAACACTAACATTCTCTATATCGTCGTGGGGTTGCCGCGCTACAACACATACATTGACAAATTTGTGTGTTTATATGCAATAATCCTATGACAACAAATACAAAGTGCTAGTGATGTGATACAAAGAATGACTGGAAATTCATTTTAATGCATGAATGAATGAGCAAAATGTTAATTCGTTTTATTTTTGTTATACTAAACAATAATAAACATAAGTAATTAATTTCACAAATAAAAAAAAATACGCAATATGATTTGTGGTCTGCTAAACTACGTAGGTAAGTAAGAAAGGTAGGAAAGAATTTAAGATACACTAAAAAAAGAACGAACGAATTTATTTTTAGTCAATAATATTTCATAATTACATAATTTAGATTGTTGGACCCGTGTCATTCCTATAAGAATGACATTACAAATAAATGTAATATCCAAATACCCCATGCATGGTAGACGAACTGGGTATAGTACCTAATAAAATGGTGGCATACGTCTTGGAACAATGTTAATCATAAACTATAGTACCTACAGGTTTCAGCTTATAATAGTATGAAACTGTCACTGACATTTTGTTTTATTTAGGTTCGGGCATTCGGGATTCATACTTGAGCCCCGTTCTTTAATACGGACCTTATGTATACGTGTTAAATAGTAGGAAAGCGTAAATAATAAATAATACAATCAACCGGATAGACTTTTATTTGACTTTTTTTATGTAATACTTTAACAAGTCAGTTTTTCGTTTTTTTTTTACTATTTGAGTACGGTGTTTCCTAGCTAAGCTAGTTTGATATATTATATAGGAAAACATACGTGTATGGTTTGATAGCCATAATCTAGTTCATATACATGTCCCAATGATCACGACTAGAGGCAATCACTGATTTTTGAAATGTACCAGTTTAATACATGTCGAACACATTTCTGTGGATCAACTTTTTTGATTAAAAAGTATTAAAGAAAGGAAATTAGGAAAGAACATTTGAGTATTTTTAACATTCGCAATTGTATAAGGCTTCGAATTGATGTGCAGTGGGGTTGTCATTGTAACCACCATGGCTGCGATAGAGTCTCCTCTCGATAGAGTTATCAAACAAAAATCTAAATTGCTTCATCTATTTAGGAGCTATGATGCCACAGACAGACACACAGATACACAGCAATACACGTCAAATTGATAACACCCCTCTTTTTCCGTCGGGGGTTAAAAAATGATTGAAAACTCACTAACGACACGAACAAACTTACTTTTTATTAGCCTAAAACTTTAAAAGAAAAGAATTTAAATCTATTCTCATAGACATTTATAAATAATATATTTTTTTAGTTCAACCTGACTTGTCCAGAAACAAACACAAACAAAATTATTTTGATACTGAAAATACTGATTCAAAAAACCATTTAATTTATCAATCATTCATTCACGTTGTCGCAGCACTATGCACATCGCTACCCTGTCAGCCCCTGTACTGCGTTTGTGCTACCAACGTACCACTGAATTTTTCTATCGTAAAGGCATTAACCATTTTTTCGACATTGTACTAAAATAAAACTTTGTTGATGTATAATATAAACTTATATGTGGTAGGAAACACCATGGCTTCGCAAATTGAAAGTGGCAGCTCGCTTTTTGCAAGAGGAAACCGCACAATTAACAATTTTTTCGGAGAACTTACTTGCGACACAATACGATACATAATAGCGGCGGTCGGCGAATGAACTAGTTTTATATAACGCATATGGTCATATGGCCAAGCGACTTTGGCAGAGGGGTACGCTCAGCTATGCCATCTCCATAGGTTAAATGCTCTAAGTTGGTCCTTGATAAGTGTGCAAAGTTTCGAATTAATGCGACGTTTTGAATGGGGTGAAAATCACGTTCAAAGCACGGTTGGCGCAGTGGTTGAGCGATTGACTGCTGCGCTGCGTGTCGCGGGTTCGACAAACATTTGTATGACCTACAGATAGTTGTTCCGGCTCTGGGTTTTGTGTATGTGAGTTTATATGTTTGTGAACGCACCCACGATACAGGAAGAAATTCCTAGTGGGGGGCAACGTTTTTTTTTTAATAGAAAAAAAAAATATACATCCGTTGGGTTACGAGTAATAGATACATACATACGAAGCTAATAAAAGCATGTTAAAAAAGCCAACAAACACGCGAAACAAAAATGTAGTTTTTTGAAAATTCCGATTTAAGTAATTTTTAATCGACTTTATTATTAACCTGACTTTCGCCAGTGGCTTTGCCCGCGTGAATAACTTATCATAACATCACGCCGGTATTCCTCGAAGGGTTGAGCAGAGGAGCTCCTTTAGTAAACCCACATTTCGCTAGTTATGTTTAAGCTCCATGTAATTGGAGGCGAGTCTATTGCCATCAACGAGGTACAAGTCCAGTGTTGGGGATTCTTCGAGGTGGTAGAAATAAAATAGAGGATTGTAATAAAGGAATGGTTCCGTATATTGGACGTAAAAACACGGATCAGATAGCGATCTGGGCCGTGTTTTTGAGTAAGTGGTGGTGCAGATCAGAGGCGCGCGGCTGTTGGTACCTGGTCCTCCGTTCCCAGCTCGCCGCTGTCGCCCTCCCATAGTCGCAGCGGCGGGTAGTGCCGCGGTTGTGTCCGACATCCAGACTCTGGATTACTACTGTTGCCCGACCCGGGAACCGAACCCAGGACATTATTCTCAACAGTAACGCTTGCTAACAAATCAGTAATTAATGGTTATTATGAGTTTACCTGTAAACTCGTTTCATTGACCCAGTCCCAGTTGGGCGCCAATAAGAATAGTTTCTTATTGGCGCCCAACTGTGACTATAATTTTACTGATTTCATATTTTTTTACGAGCTTCTGCCAGCGGGTTCACATCATCACATCACACCATCAGCCTATTATTGTTCCCACTGCTGGGACACAGGCCTCTTCTTTGTGACAGGGAATGGGACGTAATCCATCACGCGGGCCCAGTGCGGGTTGGTGGATGTCACCCGTTTTCGAATTTTTGTTTTTAGGACGTTTTCGGTTTCCTCACGATGTTTTCCTGCACCGTTTTGAGAGTAGTGGTGAATAAATAATTTACACAAAGTAAAGCGCCTGCCTGGGCTCGAACCCACGACCTACAACTTACCAGCGGCTTCGCCCGCGTGAAAGTCGAAAGCTTTCTCGAGGGAATATACCCAGGATAAAAAGTATTCTATACGCTATTCCAGACTATATTCTATTTCTGTGCCAAATTTTATCCAGATCTGTTCAGTCGTTTGAGCGGGCAAAAGTAAAAAACATACACACTCACAAACTTTCGCCGTTATAATATTAGTAGGAAGTAAGATGAGTTTGTAATTTAGTAAACTCGTTTTATTGTCCCGGTCCCAGTCGGGCGCCAATAATAATATTATCTTATTGGCGCCCAACTGTGCCACAATATGACCGAGTAGATATTTTTTGATTCTGTTGAGTTAGTTTCAATGTAGCTACGTTCTTATAACAGCCCAGAAACTCAGTTCTTCGAAGTTAAGCAACGCCTACCGAGATCGGTCCGTGAAGCCAGAAAATCTAACACTATAACTTGCCCAGTGTCGAGATTTAATTTACATTGGCATTGAAGCGAATTTTTGAAACGAAATTGTACATAGCATATTGAACTTTATTTAAATTGTGTAAAAGAGGTTGCGCGACTTCTGGGGAATCCTCGCGCATTCTCGAAAATTCCCGTAGAAAATGTTGAACGAAATTTTGTGAATTAACGCTTCCGTTCCATTCCATTCCGCAGCAATGAAAATTAAGCCCCGCAATATCCCCATGGTATGCAAAGGGTGCTTTTTTGGTACATAAAATAAAACAATTTATTTTCATACTATAATTTAATTTATTTCATAATTTAAAATAAATATTTATTGCTACTTATTTTAAAATAACATTCACACAACGCCCGGATCCGGAAGGCCTAGACAGAGTGGTGTTTTATCTGTGGTTACGACTGCCAAATGTATGGGATTGACATGTGGTACCGAAATAACACGTGTTCATTCCCAAAAGTTTTGACATTTTTGGCAATCTTTATCGCTGAGAACATGTGACTTTTTCTAGAACCCATGATCAAGTCTCTAAAGAGCAATTCCCGTATTTTAAAGGACCTTTTGCGTTCTATAAGCCGGGCGCAGAAAGTTTACCGATGACTTCATGACGAATGAACAAACGAGGCGAACACGAGGAGCCACGCGGGTAGGCGGGAGGGGAAGTCATCGGCAAACTTTCTGCGCCAGGCTAGTTATCTCAGATGTATACATTTTTAACACTTACTTCTGCCAGCGGCTTCACATTATTAACGTCGGGATATATCCTTCTACAAAATCCAATCTAACTCTGTACCAAAATTCATGAAAATTGGTTGAGAGGTTTAGGCGTGAAAACTCACCAAACAGATAAACAGACAGCGTTAGGTACTTTTATTTTTATGATCTAGTTAGTACGGATTAATACAATTGATGCCGAGATGAGATTGATTGATTTGGACGTTTCTAAGTACGAGACTTCTGATCAGTAATACGTACTGAGTTGTGTAAGAGCCTCTACAGACCAAATACTTGTAGCAGTTAGAGACAACAGCTTCAAGGGTCGCTGTTGGGCAATTTGCAGTTTGTTTCTGCGACTGCAAAAGCGTTATAGTTCTCGCCTAACTTCTTGGCCGGCCTGAAGTTGGCTTGCCGATGCGCAAGACGCGGCGCGGTGCTGTTTTTGTATGAGATTTACTACTGCGCAGCCATTGTAGCCAAATTCAGAGAGGCCAAGAAGTTTGGCGAGAACTATACAGTCCGACCTAGTCCGACACAACTTGTCTGTAGCATCGACAAAAATCGTTAAACCGATTTCCATTCATTCAAGCGCCATTCAATGCTATTCGCGCTATATATTCCCGCTTAAGCTCAAACCGTGCGTGACAGCGTTCAGCGTTGTGAATGTTAGGTACCAATTATTGTTATAAGTTCGGATGTGATCGGTTTTACGAATTTTGCCGATGCAACATCTAATTTGTGTCATGGTGAACGTTAATTTTGTACTTAAACTGCAGAATACCCAACAGCCATCGTTTGAAGTTGTCGGCACTGACTACCCCAAGCCATCCGCTGTGATCTGCTAGAGCAGGGGTCACCATAAAAAAAAACCATACAGAACAAATATTTTAAAACAAAGTGTACAATTGGCGGTCTTATCGCACAGGGCAATCTCTTACAGACAACCTTTAAAGCCCCCTCTCCCCCCTTAAACATCGTCATGTGTATACTTTGAAATTGTATTAACATATGTAAATATAGACAGTAATTAAAGACAAAGAGCGGGATAAATTATTAAACTACCCACTCAAGTAAATTATATTGTACTGTTTACTTAAGTGGTGGTCGGCGGTCCGGCTCCGAACTGCGGTCCGCCATTTGGTGACCCTTGCGCTAGAGGTTATAGACGCACTAACGTTGAACAATGGCAGCGATTATCTAATTTGACATAAGAAAATAAAATTTGAATAAGCTTTCAGAAACCCAAGTCAATGGTTTATCCTTAACTTACATTTCTATAATGAAAGTGTAACGATTTATGATTATTTAATAATTGATTTACACAAGATCTTTCTTTAGCACAGAAGCGGAACCATCACCGAATTATTGTAAACACTGTAAGGCTCAATTTACATTGCCACGTTATGGAATGAAAGCGAATTTTTGCAACGTTATTGTACATAGCATAATCAACTTTATGCCAATTGTGTAACGTACAAATTAAATACGGACAGTAGCTACGGGAATTCTCGAGAATACGCGTGGATTCGCCGGAAGAGGCACGACCTTTTTTTGGCTCGTATCTCAATCTTCTACAATAAAACATTCTCTCTCCGTGTATTGTGATCAATGTTTGCAATTCATTAATTTCAGCCGAAACACGTCCACTACTGGACATAGGCCTCCCCCAAGTGTCGCCACCTCGATTGGTCCTTTGTGTCTCGCATCCAGCAATACCCGAAGCCCTGACAAGGTCACCGGTCGACCTGGTGGGAGGTCTTCCAACGCTACGTCTTCCAATTCGCGGTCGCCACTCTAGAACCTTTCTGCCCCATCGGCCATCCGTTCTGCGAGCAATGTGCCCTGCCCACTACCACTTAAGTTTGGCAATTCTTCGGGCTATGTCGGTAACCCTGGTTCTCTTGCTGATAGTTTCATTTCTTATTCGATCACGCAAGGAAACTCCGAGCATGTTTGCAATAACCCGGTGATATAGATATTTTAAAAATCTTTAGATATTGGATATTAATTTACAAGATAATTATTTACTTATCTAAGCGTATTGTGTATGTGTGCTATAAAATTTTAGAAGTAAAATTGTGTAAGATCCTTAAGAACTAAAAAGTGGTTCAGCTGTAGTGGTTACGTATAAGTAGTTCTACTATAAAAAATAATAACAGCAAAATCCAACTGCATTGATCCCCAATTATCTGAATTAAGAATATAATGTTGAGTATTGGTCAAACTCAACTAAACACAGTTTGACAGATACTCAACTTCAAATACTTTTTCAGTAACCGGCCCGGGCCCGCCTAAGCGGGTTTCTGAAATGGGTTTTTAGAGTTAAGAACGTGTTAAAACCTACTTGAATGCCAATTTTGGCCTGATTTTCAGGCTTAAGTTTGACCAATACTCCACCTCAGGTACTCAATTCAGTAACTCACCCTAAGGGTACTATCAGACAGAGATCGGTCACGCGGTCAAGCGTTCAAAAGGTCAATTTTGCGTTCAAGCGTGCAGTTGCTCACGAACCCCGCTGTTGGATGGTCTAAGCGGTACCACTATTTTCACCATGTTTTTTGACCATAGTTCTTCATCAGAAGAATTATTGATTTTGTGGTCATTATCGGCATCAAGACGGACAAGGAAATACTGGGTACACCCACTAAATAAGGATAGCAAACAATATCGAGAATATCATAGACCTTTTTCTAATTGGGTTAAAGATAAAGAAATTCGAACAACAATTTCCAACCATACTTCTGCTACTTTTCTTCGGTTTTTGTAACCGTTATCTTTCGCATTGTATATAAAATGTCTTTCACGTACTAACATAATTAGCTTTTCAGTCTCCACCTTTCTTCCAATTTGGTCACCGAAACATTAGAGAACGCGCGAACGCGTGCGTTCTAGTTGACCGACGCGGTCAGACGGCCTCCTGTGTGGGTATATGTATGTAACGTAATACAACACAACGAAAGCAAAACTGACCTCTTGAACGCTTGACCGCGTGACCGCTCTCTGTCTAATAGAACCCTAAGTGGTGAACGATCAACTACAAAGTTATCTAAGGATTAACAATGATGGATTATGTATATTTATGTCTACTTATTATATAAGATCCAGAATTCTCAAACGGCACTCAATTTTATATTTCCGGTAGGTCTCATGCTGTCTCTTTCACTTAAAGCCGTGGTTCACACTACATTGTAATGCGCGTTTTTTGCAGTATAATGCTGGGTTCACACGCCATTACGACACGCGTTTTTTGCAGTATAATTCTGGGTTCACAATGCATAAGAACACACGTTTTGTGCAGTATAATGCTGGGTTCATACGGCATAACGACACACGTTTTTTTTTGCAGTATAATGCTGGCTTCACACGGCATAACGCCACACATTTTTTGCAGTATAATGCTGGGATTACACTCCACATGTATTTTAACAGTATCTATAACAGGATGTTCCCATTAGATTCTAACAATATACTGCAAAACAACGTCCAGTACAGTCTAGTGTGAACCACGGCCTAGGTGTATTTTAGAGACAGAAATAATTTAATAAACTTCATAAACTCCAGTGCCGTTTATGTGTTCAAGGAATATATTACGCTTAATTATTTTACATGTGATTTTTTTTTATTAACATTTGGAAAGACAATTTTCACTTCGATATTAGTGAATTACAATATGTTACTATTTGAATTTACAAACGTAGGTACTGGGGCCCTAATATGAGCTCTTAAAGCTTGGTTATTTATTTCCATTATACGTAAGGGCCAGATTTATGATTTGTGTGCATCTGTCCTTTAAGCACAGTGGAAACAACATTGCATTAAGAGCTTATGGAAGCCCCGCTGTTCTTTCAAAATACATCACAACTTTTTCGATAATAATTATAATCGCCCTCCAGGCCCTCCACAAACAGAGCAACTTTATCTTTCGAACAGTTTCCATTAGCAGTTGCCAGTTACAGCAACAAAAATGACTTGTTTACGGTTAGCACAATTAACTGTGAGGGAGTGAAATCGCTAAATGTGTTGGAGTTGCCGGTTGCGGAAACCAGCAACTTGACACAAATGGCAGTCAGTCGCAAATTGCGATAAATGAAAACCGAAATCTTTTGTGGATTACCGAAACTACCAACTTAAGTAGCTATGTTTGCGCTGTTTCTCCAAATTATAATGAAACAAACGTCAAAATCAGCTAATAGCGAGTTGCCGCAACTCGGCGATCAAAGTTGCTCGGTCTGCGGAGTGCTTTATGCATAAAACTTTATCGGCATTTATCGATCTATAAGAGTACATAATCTTGTTATTTTTTTTTAAGTTTTTGTTTAAAAATAATGAGTATTTTTTATTATTTTAATATTCTCTTTTGATTTTACATTTTATTAATATAGTCAAACATTTATACAAGGTGTTAAGCTATTTTGCAGAATAATTACCTTGAAATTTGCAATTAGGGAATTTCCCAATTGATTTTCTGTGGGAACTAGTTATTATTTATAACAAACGTAACGAGTAATTATTACAATTTAAACTCTTTCTATGAACACGAATTTTAATGAACAAACCGATTGATTCATGACATAGAATATTGACCCTTATCTTCACAATGTAATACACATAATTCTATCACGAAAAAGGAGACGCGTCTATTCGACCTTCGAAGATGATGAATGCATATTTTTACAGATAAAAATTATCGCATTCGATAATTGTAACCGAAAGACGTCCACTGCTGAACATAGGCCTCCCCCAAGCTTCACCACATTGACTGGTCCCGTGCGTCTCGCAACCAGCGGATACCAGCAACCTTCACAAGGTCATCGGTCCATTACCTATTCCAAGTTGCAGCAACAAAAATGATCAGTTACGGTTAAAGCAATTAATTGTGAGGGAGTGAAATAGCTAAATATATTGCAGTTGCCGGTTGCGGAAACCAGCAACTTGACACAAGTGGCGCTCAATCCTTGTTCCGACAATTTGAAATTGATTTTGCTAGTTGGAGACCTTCCAACGCAACGTCTTCCAGTACGCGGTCTCACTCCAGAACTTTTCGTCCCATCGGCCATCCGTTCTGCGAGCAATGTGCCCTACCCACGTGTGTGCATTACATTGTGGAACTAGGGTTCAAAGTCTCTGTGTGCCTAACACCTTGTATAAACATTTGTAGTATTAGTTTGTAAGTGAGTTTGTTTGTTTGAATTCTTGTATGTTTGCTTGCTTGTGTGTGTGACGCGTACGCCGCCGGGAGGGGGGCGCGCTATGGAGGAGTCATGCTGCCGCCATACTCAGGGGATGCTCCACGACCTGCAAAGTTTAGAGACAGTGGTTTTAATTTCTATCATACCATGGCAGAGGGTTGGAAGGAGTAACGGCAGTCTAATTGAGGGCAAGGCTTTATTGATGACGGTCAATCTCTTTGCTTTGTCGAATTCACTGGCTTGTCGTTTTTGTCCGTGTTAGACATAACTTTACAAATTAATTACACTATGTTATATCTACGAATAAAAAAACCTTTTTTGCAAAAAAATACTAACGACTTCCAAATAAAAAACTACTAAGTGAAAAATAACTTTATTTTTTGAAGTCGGTGTATTTCTTTTTTCCCATTTTTTGCGATATGGACACCGACTTCCAAAAAAATTAAGTTGTTTTTCACTTTGTAGTTTTTTATTTGGAAGTCGGTAGTATTTTTTACAATTTTTTTTCCCTTTTTTGTTGTAACTACCTAAAATAGGCAAGTTGTTTAGTGAGGTACCTATAACGCCAGAATAGATTACCCGAATAACATGAAACTTGAACATAACCGGTAAAATGAGAGATCTGCGTACCCTTTTAGAGCATACTGGCGTGATGTTATGTTATGAAATGGTGTAAACAATAAACAGACATGCGATTGCAGCTATCCAGAGTAATTTGCCGTCGTTTATTGAAGAGTTCTGTTGTATATCTCCGAAGTTATTCATCAGATCTTCACCAAATTAAAATGGGACCAATTTCGAAACATACTCTTTCAAACAAAAAAATATATTATAATTTTCAAAATCGGTCCACAATTGACAGAGATATCGGTGAAAATACAAAAAAAAACACATGAAGTCGAACATAGAACCTCCTCCTTTTTGGTAAGTCGGTTAAAACTCAAAATTTTCTTCTCTCTTTCTCTTAGATCAAACCATTAAGAATACGGTCTAATGTAATATATATTTTTTCCAAAGTATTACGACTAGCCGTTTAGACTTGATTCTCATTTTAAAACCAGCTACTGAGGGGTATCTGCGCCTTAAAATAAACGATTAAGGCGGCCTCGGTTTAGATAGATACATACCTCGGCCTCTGCCGCGGCCTCTGCCCCTGCCCCTCCCGCGGCCGCGTCACCTTCTTCCATCACCCAGACCTACCATGTCTGAAACATTACAGAGCAAGCTATCAGTAAATGTTAAGTAGTTACATTCTAGCAAACCAATATAGCTTATATCAGAGGATGAAGATCCATGTGGAGTCGAAAATATTCCCAAGAGCTATTCCTGGACAAAGTCTACCCTACTACCAAGTTTCCTTTAATCCATCCAGCCTATGAGATATGAAAAGGTACCAAACAGGCATACTTACAGATACAATTATGGTAGTCACAGCGGATATTTGTGTCTCTGAAGTTGGCTCTGCGAACCATTGCGCAAGAAACAGTTTGTCATCGAGTATACTGCATGCAGTAAGCGACAAACGTAAGCGAGTGAAAGAGACAGTTTTACCATGCTACCAACTTCAACGGCAACTGCGCAGGGTCTTGCAGAAAACTCGAGAGACACAAAGATCCACTGTGACTATTGTACCTAGATGGTTATATTCAAGATAAGAATGCTTGGAAACATGCTGGCCCTGTTCCATAGGGCAATCTTTAGTGTGGACAAAATCAAACTGGTTGAAATTTAAATTCATAGTTACTATTGTATTGCTTTTCTATCTTTTCTTTTAAGAAATTGACTCACAAACCGTTCCATTGTTATTGAATTAGGTAATTTACTTAGGTTTGCAATTTTTTTAACTGCGTGAGAACCTGTTGAAGTTGGCTGCAAGACCCTGTGCATTTGCTATATTTGTGTCAATGTTGAAGTAAAAGATATCATTGGATGAGTATAACTGTCTCTTTCACTCGCTTACGTTTGTCGCATGGTTCTATCTCGCTTACTGTATGCAGTATACTCGATGACAAACTGTTTCTTGCGCAATGGTTCGCAGAGCCAACTTCAGAGACACAAAGATCCGCTGTGACTACTGTACAACTGATGGCAATAGCTATTTTTCCAGCCAGATCATTTTTAATTGTAGAATAAGTATGACTATTTGTCAATACAAAAGCTGTTAATCCGCCATTTTTATTCCTCAGGTTAAATTTATCAGACTATTGAAAAATCTTGATATTTTTATACAGCAGATATACCTTTCACCACTACACTACAAGGTATTTTGTTAAGAATGTCAAAGTTGCAAAATCTAATAAGAAACTCAGAGAATCTCCGGAAAGCCGGGACAAGCTGGACGGCATCTGAAGTTCAAACAGATGGTTTCATTGTGCGTACAGCTAAGGAGTGGAATGCCCTGCCGGAGTCTTTTTTCCGAATAGCTACATCTAGGGGTCTTTAAGTCAATAGTGAATAGGTTACTTCTAAGCAAGCGTGCTTCACCGTCGACCACATCACCGCTTACCATCAGGTGAGATAGTGGTCAAGCGCGAGATGGATGTCCTTACCTATATTCGTAGCGGTCTTCTCAAGGTAAGCCAGGGGCCCCTGCAGCGGGGTGCCAGCGTACGCTCCCCTCCCACCAGCTAAGAACATACCCTGGGCCAGGCTGTTCTGCATCTGTATGAGAAGGAGGGTGTTAAAGAAGAAGTATTGCATCTGAAGTCCAATAGGAAATATGCATGCATTTTTTTAATTTGCACAATAAAATACTTAATATTACTCTATAAGTAATATTTTTGTGAATAACTTTTGTTTTTTTTTTTTTTACTTTTCTTTAAATAACGGAATAATTAAGCTTTAAAGTTGATAATTATTGTCTAGTTTAGTCAAAATTTAGTTATTAAAAAATAAACTTAACAAAAAAATAACAAAACTAGGTTTGTTGCTAGTAGGATGCATGTATTCTGGCCTCCTGGTAGTAGTTTGGGTATAAATGCTTGTAATGTTCAACATCTAACTAAAAACGCAAAATAGGAAGTTATATTTTTGTCATGTTATTAAACAACTCTCTACTGATTTTAATCGAATTTTTGATTTTGACGCACTAAAAAAAAGTCAAATGTGGGATAAAATTTTAAACAATAAATTATTCCAAATTTGGCACCTGCGAAAAATATCGAAAGGTGCCGTATGTGGAATACCTCAGGTGCCGTAAAACGGGTGCCCAATGTAGAATACGTCAGTAAAAAGTTCGCAAGTCCTAATTATTTTCTTCAATGCATAAATACGGCGTTTTTGCAAGAGGGACAGATATATTTGCAAAAAACTGTTATTTCTCGTTTTTATTTCGATTAATTTTGATACCGTATTCACCGTCATTATTCTATTTTTGCATATTTATTGATAAAATGGTTCAATAACAAATATTTATTCATGCATAATTCCTAGTCGTCACAATAGCTTTGCGATCATTTTTGTTCTAGTATTTGCCTACATAAAATTGTGCAAATAATTAAATTAAAATATTTTTAAAATAAAAACAGTCAAGCTATTGCACGCAATACTTATAAAAATATATAAGACCCACTTATATAGTCCAGCAGTGGTCAGTGGTATACGTGGGACACTCAGAAAGTTTTGCGAAACTAAAAAAAAATGTTCTATACGTACATATATTTTTATTAAATCTTTTCAAAGTACTTTCCACCAGCCTCTATACAAAGATTCATGCGCCTAAACCAATTTTCAAAACACTTTTTCCAGTCCGCCGCAGACACCTCGTTTACAGCCTGCTCGAACGAAAAAATTGTATCCCTTTGAGCTGATTTTTTATTTTTGGGAATAAAAAGAAGTCACACGGTGCTAGATCAGGGCTGTAAGGAGGGTGACCCAGGAGTTTGACTGGCGTGCTGTCCAGGAAGTCCCTCGTTTTGAGTGCGGTGTGCGCAGGTGCATTGTCGTGGTGGAGCAGTAGCCCGCGGAGCCCTGTGTTTGGTCGCTTGTTGCTTATAACAGAGAAAACTTCTGGCAAACATTTGGTAGTATACCATTCGGCATTAATGCTTCTTTGATCCCGTAAGGGAATTGATACCAAGTGGCCAGTCAAATTAAAAAAGCTAGCGATCAAAATCTTACCCCCGCTTCTAGATCGCTTCACTTTGGTAGGCGTTGGCTCATTTTGAAACACCCAAACAGTCGACTGGCGCTTGGTTTCTGGGTCGTATTGATAAATCCAGGACTCATCACCTGTAACGATGTCGTAAACACGCCGAGACGAGCCTGCTTCAAATTTGTTAAGCATATCACGGCACCATTCCACCCGGGCCTGCTTCTGAGCATCGGTGAGGTTGTGCGGCACCCAGCGTGATACTATCCTCCTCACGCGAAGATGGCTGTGTAGAATCTCGTGAACGCTTCCCGATCCAATCTTCAATATGTGTTGAATCTCCTGATATGTAATTCGCCTATTGTCTTGGATTAAATTTTTCACTGCTAGCACGTTTTCTTCGGTAACAGCCGTCAAAGGGCGACCGCTTCTTTCGTCATCCCCCAAAGTTGGTCGACCGCGCTTGAATTCGTTATACCAACGATACACGGTTGCCTTGGAAGGGCCTTCATCCATGAATGCCATTTGAAGTCTATCGTACGATTCATCCGGTTTCAGGCGACACTTGAAATCGTATAAAATCATAGCTCTAAAATGTTCCCGGCGCAGATCCATATTTCAGTGAGACACAATACTTTGAATTAACTCGCAAAAAATGTGGAGGGAAATTTTGAAATTGGAACTTACTTATTTTTACTTATAAATAATCATATTTTCGAAAAACATTATAACTGGCCAGTCTCCCATATATAAAAACTTTTTTTCGCAATACTTTCTGAGGGGCCTGGTATAGTAAAAATAAATCAAAATATTCATAAAAAGTTGCTTATTAAAAAAATATATAAAATTAAAAAAACTCTACATACCTTGCAAGTGCTGCCATGTCAAAAAATCTAAAGCGGTGTGGAAAGGTAAAAAAATAAATAAAACAAAAATAATAAGAAAATCAAAATTATATTTTTGAAAATTAAAATTAAGATGCATCTATCTACTAAACAAAAGAAAAAAAGACTTAATATTATTACCTTACTGAATTTTTTTTTTAATTGCTAGATTTAAATAAGTTTCAAAAATCTTATCTTTTACAATATGATTTTTTATCAACATAAAATGTTTTACCAGGCTTTTCACATTCTCAAGTTTAAAAAAAAGTAAGTTAGAAAAAAACTGTAACCCGACTACGAATTTTTTTTTTAGCCTCTGTTACTGGGGCCGTAATAACGAATCGATTGAAACCTTATTCATCAAAATCGGATAAATAGTTTAGGCGCTACAGAGGAACATACGTGAATACAAACATACATAGACTGCTAAAATCATAACCCTTCTTATTGGCTTGGCCGAAGCCGGGTAAAAAATTATCTGACTATTGAAAAATTGCCCTAAAATACAGGCAAAACCTGAGTTTGATTGATACCTGGAAACAAAAATTAGATGATGAAAAAAAATCATTGACAATTTGAAAGGGATTGCGATCAAAAGTATGAATTTGTATGTTTCGTATTAAAAAGTTCGAAAAAGACAATCTTTTTATGAACTCGTCTATTCACCGTTAGACACTTATTCTTAACATCATATTTTTTTTTATCCTAATACTTTAAAAGGACGACGTTCAAACCACCAGGCGATTTTTAAATCACTACTTTTACCAAAAAGTTCACTATTTCAGATCCATCCTACTTTGTATCCCGGTAACGCGTATTGCAACTACCGGCGTTGCACGGTTGCGGGGTACGCGGGCGGGTGCGGAGGACGCGGTACCTGCTGTTGTTGCAACGCCGCTTGTTGCTGCAACGCGGCTTGCTGCGCGGCTGCCGCTGCTGCCATCTGTTGGGCCTGTAATATAGTTGAGTGATGTGTAAGTATGATGTGCGTATGGGACTAATGAGCCGGCGATTCGATTCCCAGATCGGGTAAAGGGTTATTAGGATATTCCGTCTGGATTTTTAGGTGGCAGTGCGATGTCTGGATTTGTGTCTGATTGATGGTGTATAGGTACAGAGCAACAATTTTTTTAATGTCCCTCGGCAAACACGCAACACAACTGTGCGTTCCGAATGGAGGACGGTCGGCGGCTCCGCTCATTGTGACGCGATTCGTCGGAATTGTACTGTTGGCGGCGGAATGGTTTGTTTTGGAATATAGGGGTTAATATAAATAACCGACTGGCTTTTGAAATATATTGTTGTGTTGCTAGCTGTGCGGTCTTTTCCGATTGTAGCTTGCTGGGGGGTAGTCGATTTTCCTCTCATTTGAAACGCATAATAATTTACTATAACACACTCACACACAATTCCTCTTGCACACTACACAGGAGTTTACATATTAGGTGTTTTTTTGTTCTTAGTTTCTGTTGCAATTTCTTTTTTAAATTGGCTGGCTGTAATAGTAGTACAATAAGTGTGTTAAGGTATTTTTAAGAGCTGTGGCTTTTGTGATTAATAAATAAATAAATAATCTTCGCGTTTCATCAGTCGTCAGCTTTCTATCGGTTGCCTTTTGCACTCGGTGAAGACCGGACGCTTTCAATCAATTGGAAGTATATAGAATTGATAATAGTCTTTAGACTTCTAGTATTTTATTTAAAAAATGGGAGGAAAGCTGCTGCGGTTAAAAAGGAAAATAGTTTTTGCTCTATATATAATAGTTCACACGGCAATCAAAACAAAACAACAATAAAGTACTTAAGTTCTGAATTAAAATTATTATACATGATAAATCTTATAATTGATAGACATGGAAATTAGCATTCGTTTGTATTCGGAATTGCGATGATTGCCGAGGGACATTAGTAGACTATCGCGCAGTTTCGATCCGTTAGACTACCCGCCGGTTTCGATCCGGTAGACTATCCCGCAGTTTCGATCCGTTAGACTACCCGCCGGTTTCGATCCGGTAGACTATCCCGCAGTTTCGATCCGTTAGACTCCCGCCGGTTTCGATCCGGTAGACTATCCCGCAGTTTCGATCCGTTAGACTACCCGCCGGTTTCGATCCGGTAGACTATCCCGCAGTTTCGATCCGTTAGACTACCCGCCGGTTTCGACCCGGTAGACTATCGCGCAGTTTCGATCCGGTAGACTACCCCCGGTTTCGATCTGGTAGACTATCGCGCAGTTTCGATCCGGTAGACTACCCCCGGTTTCGATCCGGTAGACTATCGCGCAGTTTCGATCCGGTAGACTATCGCGCAGTTTCGATCCGGTAGACTATCGCGCAGTTTCGATCCGGTAGACTATCGCGCAGTTTCGATCCGGTAGACTACCGCGCAGTTTCGATCCGGTAGACTACCCCCGGTTTCGATCCGGTAGACTATCGCGCAGTTTCGATCCGGTAGACTACCCCCGGTTTCGATCCGGTACACTATCGCGCAGTTTCGATCCGGTAGACTACCCCCGGTTTCGATCCGGTAGACTATCGCGCAGTTTCGATCCGGTAGACTACCCCCGGTTTCGATCCGGTAGACTATCGCGCAGTTTCGATCCGGTAGACTACCCCCGGTTTCGATCCGGTAGACTATCGCGCAGTTTCGATCCGGTAGACTACCCCCGGTTTCGATCCGGTAGACTATCGCGCAGTTTCGATCCGGTAGACTACCCCCGGTTTCGATCCGGCAGACTATCGCGCAGTTTCGATCCGGTAGACTACCCCCGGTTTCGATCCGGTAGACTATCGTATAGTAAATTTGCAGATACCTTTACTGAAGAAATTATTAATATAAAACACAATTGTGATATTAAATTATTAGATAGAAGTAAGTATGTTAGGGTAAGTAATGTGACCTTCCGTTTTAAACCCGTGTCCAGCCACACAGTGTGTAAAGTTATCGATCAGCTGAGCAGAGATAAGGCGCCGGGCATTGATGGTATTCGAGTTATGGACTTAAAACTAATTAAGAATGAAATTTCACCAGTCTTGTCGCACTTTGTCAATCTGTGTTTATCGAAAGGGGAATATCCAAGTACACTCAAAAAAGCTTTAATCAGGCCCATCTATAAACAGGGTGCCCACTCGGATTACGCTAACTATAGGCCTATCGCTATCTTATCAGTGATAAATAAAATAGTAGAAAAAATAGTAGTTGGTCAGGTTAGCGAATTCTTAGAGCAGAATGATGTTCTGGCAAATGCGCAACATGGATTTAGGCGCGGCCGCAGCACCATGACGGCACTTTCACAGTTTTCTGAAGACATGAACAGTAGTCTGGATCAGGGACACCAGATCTTGGCGCTGTTCATCGATTATAAGAAGGCTTTCGACACTCTGGACCACGAGGTGCTGTTGCAGGCCATGGACGAGTGTGGGATCAGGGGCCCTACTAACAGGTGGTTCCGGAACTACCTAAGTGGCAGAACCTTACAAACCTGCATTTCCGGAGTGGTCGGTAAGGAAGCTGCGGTTGACCTTGGCGTGCCGACTGGATCCGTGTACGGACCAGTTGGCTATGTCATGCATGTCAATAGCGTCAGTAATGTTGTGAAGAAGTGTCGTGTTTATATGTATGCGGACGACATGTGTCTCATGTACTCCTCGAGGGATATACAGGAGGTCAGGTCTGTTTTGCAGGATGACTTCGACAATATCACCCGGTGGGCGCACGATAACGGTATCATCCTAAATCTAAGTAAGACGAAGGTGATGCATGTGCACTCGCCGCACAACTTGCTGGCAAAAAAGGTCTGCAGTGATGATATCGGTATCGTGGGCCACACTTACGAGTGCATGCACGTCGGGAATATCAACTGTTTTTGTCAAAAGCTTGAGTATGTCAATAGATTTAGGTATCTGGGTCTGTGGGTGGACCGCCACATAAACTGGAAGACACAGATTGACACAGTGTGTGCAAGGCTTAGGTCAGTTTTGGGTAAGTTTTATGTCTTGAAGTCGCCGTTGAGTAGAAAAACGTTGCGTGTAATTTATTTTGCCCTAGCCGAGTCTTTGATTAGCTATGGACTAAATATGTATGGCCGTACATTTAAAACATATTTAAATAGTATTAGATCACTGCAAATACGTTTCTTAAAATATATTGTTAACCCTAAAATAAAGCGAGAGAGTAAGGAGAATTATGAGAAACTATTTGTTATATGTAAGGTGCTTCCTGTACATGAGAAGGTCAAGTACTTGCTGGTTCTCGAGCAGTTCTATAACGATCAATATAAAATGTATGAAACGAACACTTACAATACTCGAAGTGTTAGAGAACGTAAGTTCCTGCGAGCACCAGCAAAAAATTACTACGGCAAGAGAACCAATAAGTATTTGATCCCCACAGTATTTAATAGTCTTGATTGGTTGAGAGGAGAAAATGGTGGAATTGCCAAGGGAAAGTTAAAAAGAAGACTTATGGATGTGTTGCTTGATGGGGTGGCCGTTGCCTGTGATGCATCAGCACTGTCACAGCGCTGACGCGCGCACCTGTGTTGTGTTGTTCTGAGTTTGTTATGCCTATAGCTATCCATATGTACCTAGGTGGCGGCGCGGGCTGGCGCCGACCGCGCCTGCGAATGTGCGGCGGTAGCCCGCGTCGCCACTGAATTGAATTGTTTTATACCTATATTTTATATTTAAGTTTAAACCAATTGTTATACGAGCGCTAATCCCGCCGATAAACTGCCTCGCAGTTTGGTGGGCTTGTAATGTTTAAGAACAAATGTTTTTACAAAATAAACGATTTATTTATTTATTTATTTATCGCGCAGTTTCGATCCGGTAGACTACCCCCGGTTTCGATCCGGTAGACTATCGCGCAGTTTCGATCCGGTAGACTACCCCCGGTTTCGATCCGGTAGACTATCCTGCAGTTTCAGTCCGGTAGACTAGCCTGCAGTTTCATTCCGGTAGACTATCCCGCTTTCCTTTCGGTTTTTTTTTTTCGGACCTGTAATAACACATCGGGAGTAGGTACAACTGTCAAATTGTGTTGTCATTCATTCTTAGTTCGGGCCCCAAACGACTCATCAGTCCGTAGGTATAGTTGTCGGCACGTAACTTGGCAAGAGTCGTTAGATGCGCACAAGTCGTTTTTAGGTCTCTTTGGTTACCAAGCGGGACACGGGGAACGTTTGGCACCGTTCAGAGCGCGCAATTGGTTGGTCAGTTGGCACAAGGATCAACTGACTTCATTTTTTTATTATCATTTTTTTTCTTCCTTCTTTTCTTTTTTTTTATTATTATTTTTCTTTCTTTCTTTCCCTTCTTTCTTTCTTTCTTTCTTTCATGCTTGCCGTAAAACGCTATAATACGCTCTGACCAAGCCGTTTAAAATCCTTTGTAACATACCTGCACACTCTGTTGCACCACATGTTGCGGCGCGGGAGCCTGTTGCACGGCCTGGGGCGCTTGTGTGTTCTGTTGCTGACACTTATTGTACACCGTATGGCCCTGGGCAGAAATGTTCTACGGTCAGAAAAAAAAACGAATGTATTTAGACTTAGCCTAGAGATTTCGTTGCCACCTTTAACCGAGGATGCAAGCGATCCAACCACCAAATGTTAGTTCATCATCAGTCTAACCTCCTCCCAATAATAAATATATATATTTTATATAATAATAATAATTTATAGCATAAAATTTAAAAGAGTGTACCTCATTGTTGCGAATGTCATTACCGCGCGATGTACGTTACTTGCGTTTCGAGAACACGCTAACATACCAAAAAACGTAAAGAACTTTCGCGACAGCGAACGTCACAATGGTAAACTTTCGTAGTAACTTACATCGCAGTAAAGAACTTTTGCAACAGCGAACGTCGCAATGGTAAACTTACGCAGTAACGTAAATCGCAGTAAAGAACTTTTGCGACAGCGAACGTCGCAATGGTAAACATACGCAGTAACGTACATCGCAGTAAAGAACTTTTGCGACAGCGAACGTCGCAATGGTAAACTTACGCAGTAACGTACATCGCAGTAAAGAACTTTCGCAACAACGAATGTCGCGATAGTAAACTTTCGCAGTAACGGTACATCACGGTAATGAACTTCGCAACAAGGAGATACACTCAATTTAAAAATGTAAATAATATGTATAAATGGTGAATAAATGGAATAGTAATAATAAATACTTACAAATATTTGGGTATGTTGGAAGCGTTGGGGATTAACAGTGCTGACATGAAGCAACTGCTGAAGGAACGCTTCTTTGGCCGCCTGAAAAAGGTATTAAATAAATAGCCTTTTGTCAGGTGGAAATAAGGTACCTTCAACAGTTGGGTCATGCCGGTTTTGATGTACTCTTTCTGCATAGTCAAATGGACTCAAACCGAACTCGACGCCCTCGATAGGAGGATCCGGACATTGCTGACCGCAAACCGGATGCATCACTCACAATCATCGGTGATGAGTCTGTACATCCAGCGGAAGTGTGGGGGTCGAGGCTTTTTAAATGGTAAGACTCTTCACAACCGGGAGGTGTGCAGCCTCAGAGAATACTTCTTAAAAGCTGAAGTGGGTATGCACTGAGATGTGGTCGCAGTGGACAGGGGACTAACCCCTTTGTTCATGGCTAAAGAGAACTGGTTCAAACCTGTAGTACTAAGTTACTAACTACTGATGAACACAAAGAGGTATGGCAAGGCAAAGAGCTCTACGGGCGCTTCTATTAGGCATGGCCCCACTGTAGATTTCCAAGCGTCGGGAAAACTCAAGGACTTTTTAGTGCGATTTTGGACGTAGTTATCCTGACGAATAACTACCGGAGACATATAATGAAAGATGGGACGATTTACGAGTGTCGGGCTTGTCACCGTCCCGCAGCCTTATGGCGTAAGTGGATTCGGCAAGACAAAGGATTTTGACGCCATCAATAGACCAATCAAATGCAAGATGATCCAATCCAAGAAATCCAACAATTAGGCTGTAGGTGAATCCATCAGACATATTATATCTGGTTGTTGTACATATACAGGCCACCAACTAGCTTTGAAATACAATTTAGTGGATTCTGATGTACCGTTTTACAATTAGGTATATGCCCGACCCAGTTCTCGAAAATGACTATGTCACGTTGTACTGCGTTCGGTCTATCATCACTGATAAGACTATTGTTGCCAATAAGCCGGATATAGTGGTGATAGACCGATTAGCGCGCCGCACAATGATAATCGATGTCACCACCCGTATGACGATTGTCGATTGTCGTTACGGCCAACGGCCTGATGGCCAAGAGCCTTGAAGACCTTCTGTCGAGGCTGTCATTGCGCGGTTGGAACAAGGGCCTGATTCAGAAGGCAGTACGTACTCCTCGATACGGCTCGCATTGTGAGAGGGTTCCTGTCTCTGAAGCCCTAACCACCGGTAGCTTAGACCCTGGGGGTCTACTCTCTCCGTCAACGAAGTTACGGACCCGTACGAAAGTACTTCGGAGATTCGGAGTGAACCCTACTCCTTAATGATTCAATTTATCGGACGGGTAAAACACATCGGGAGTAGGTACAACTCTCAAATTGTGTTTTCATTCATTAGTAGTTCGGGCCGCGAACGAATCATGCGTCCGTAAGTGATACGGAGTAAGAAACGCCCGTAACGAAGGCCGAAACTACGGATTTCGTGCATAGGGAGTAAAGTAGATCACATTTTTTTTATTGTTTTTAAATGTTTTTTTTCAGATTTGCGTTTTAAAAAATAAATAAATATTTAAAAATGTAATTAAGATGTGTGAAAATTTTAATAAACGAAATAATATAATAATGTTGGCAGACTGACATTTTACCAGTTACTGTGCTGGACAGGACAGACAGAGAGTCGCTTCTTATAAAATACTAGTAATCTGCATCTTCCAAATTTCTAACTCTTAAATGCATCCGGTGAGACTGGAAGCCGTTGTCAACAAAATCGGTCTAGATATCCAGATCCAGATGTAGCCGAATCATCATTATAATAATTTCAGCCGAAAGACGTCCACTGCTGAACATAAGCCTCCCCCAAGCATCGCCACATTGACCGGTCCCGTGCGTCTCGCATCCAGCGTATTCCCGCAACCTTTACCAAGTCATCGGTCCAACTAGAGGGAGGCCTTTCAACGCAACGTCTTCCGGTTCGCGGTGGCCATTCCAGAACTTGTCTGCCCCATCGACCATCCGTTCTGCGAGCAATGTGCCCTGCCCACTGCCACAGCCAAATGTCAGTAAGTATTTTATGCAGATGTGATGGTACCCTCCTCCTCCCTCCACATAGATAATGTTAGTAAGCACATAGGGACTGAGAAATAATAAAGTGTTAAGGTGAACTTGCACCTAGACGCACCCCAGGAGCCGCAGTCATCGCATTTTCTAAAGGCCCCGCACAATCCGCATCGCACGCATCGTATCCACTTCTGTACATCTTATTAGGTCAATATTTTCTATACGGATACAGATGACGTCATCCGCACGCACTGGTGGAATCCGTATGCCTACAGCATTTTGCTGAAATGCGGGTCGTGCGGCGCGGATAGGTGCGCGAGGCTGCATATGATTTCATAAAAAGATTTATAAAATGCGATAACTGCGGCGCGTGCTGCTCCTGGGGTGCGTCTAATAGAATAGACCAATATTAACAAATACAAAGCACTGTATTTTATCCATTGTCAAATCTCAAGTCGACAATATATTGGTTGATGTTGGTTACACAAAGTTCCTGGAAATATGATCTGAATGAACATAATATTGTCAAGCGCGCGTTCACAACAGCTAGCATTAGGTATTTGAATGAATTTCAACAGCAATCTCATCACTTGTCTTGCGTACAATTTTGAGGTGCCGGAATTTTTTAAAGATCATAAAACCCGCAGGCTGATTGCGTAAGAGAATTCGGCAAGGCAAAGGGTTTGACCCGCAGATTTAAATCTAACTAGAAGATGCGATTGTATGTACTTCGCGTGCCAAAAAACGGAGTAAAGTTACGATCAAAGATTTAAGATTAATTTAGCACTATAAAATCAATCTGCCTAGAGCCTTTTCCCAATTATGTTGGGGTCGGCTTCCAGCCTAACCGAATTCAGCTGAGTACCAGTGTTTTACATGGAGCGACTGACTGCCTATCTGCCTTCCACAACCCAATAACTGGGTAACACGGTCCCCCTTGGCAAGACTGGTGTCAGATCAGATCTCAAGCTTCTGACTATTCGTAACGACTGTCAAAGATCTTCAAATGACAGCCGGGACCAACGGCTTTTAATTTAGCACTATCCGCAACGGAAATCCACCAAAATCTAGAAAAATGCCTTTTTATGCCATATTGAGCTGTAAAGACTGTATAGAAAAAGTTGGCCGAGGCATTGCAAATGTTTTCTTTCATTGGTAAGTAAACTTGTTGTTAAATTGTGTGTGAAAAAATGGCACGCTTGGTTTTCATACAGATGGAGGAACTTGCTTTATCTAGTTAGATTTATGTCTGTGGTTTGACCCAATGAATGAGTATGATGGACCAATGACATGCGAGTTGAAGCAGGCGGCCGGTGTTAGTTAACCAATAACCAAATTTAACGTGAGAATTGACAGCAATTTGACAAACCACAGATAACCTATACCCATAATACTCTAGCTTCCACACTGACCTGTAAATCTGCTAGCAAGTTCTGCCACTGGCTGATCTTGTCGTAATGTCTTCTTAATAACTCTTCTTTCCTCTGTAGTTCACATTTTAGCTCGTTGTTGTCTTCTTTTACTAGTAATTCTGGCCGCATCGCTGATAGGAGAAACCTAGAAGATGAACGAAGATATAAGAAATATCTGGCTAACTCACTGCATTGATGGGCTAGTGGTCTCCTCAAGCGATCCAAGCGAAGCATGAGATCCTGTGGGGTAATTGCCTAATACACAAATTCACACAATCAATGGCAATTTCCTTTCAAATTGTCAATAGGGATGTTTACTGAAAATTTAGTTTTTTGTCCGTCAGGTAGATTAATAAAAAATATTAGAAACGTTATTAAAAAATATTGGAAATAAAAAAATTACGTGTTTAATATTATTTGATAATCTCACTGACGGACTCAACATAATTATCATTTGTCTGCCCAGGAACACCAATATTCTACACTTTATTCACAATAAACCTTTTGACTTTGACTTTGAAACATCTCTATTCAACAGAATTCATTGCGATCTTTACTTTGTCAAGCAGACGATTTTTTTTTCGGTTGTGACAGATTGTGTGATGAAGTGTGTTACGAAATAACAGTGTTGGGTTCGATGCCGAATTTTTAAGACGACGACTAACGCCAACGACCTTGAGGGAACAAAACGCGCACTCGTTTCACACCCGCGCGACCCAAAATTTAGTAGTTTTTTGTACTTTCCTTATTATTCTTTGACTTTAAAAAAAAAGCTTCAGATCAAAATGTAGATAATTAAATTGTCTTTGATATGGTGTCGATTTCATTAAAATACGCCCAGCGGTTTTGGTGTGATTGTCGTGTTTTTGTCCGTTTTAGACATAACTTTACAAATTAATTACACTATGTTCTACGAATAAAACTTAAAATTTGCTCAGATGAAATTATTAAAAATATAGTCTATTATAACATATATTTTTTCCAATAAATTACGACTAGCCGTTTAGACGTGATTCTCATTTTAAAATCAGCTACTCAAGGGAATCGGCACCTTAATAGACAAATAACATAAAAAAACACTAAGCTATTTTAATTGAATTTGGAATAAACTAGGTGCATACTGATTACTATAAGAACCTACTAAATTACTGTGCCCGACAGCACAAAATAGTAAGTATACAGAAGGGCCACTCCCGCCGTTTAGAAAATTGACAGCTAAACTTGACAGATTCACTAGGGTTGCTACTATATTGATTCCGAATTAAAAAAAAAGAGTAGGTTGCAAGTTACAAACATAGATATAGAACATAGATTTGTCTAAACATACATCATATCATGCTTACATGCCTTAGAGGGTAGACAGGGCATCAAACATCCATTTAATATCACGAAACATTTAATATTACGCCACATACGATGAATATGGGAGAGTAAAAAGACGTAGTATAATAATAGTGTAATAATGATCCCACTTAAAAAAATAAATTGTAAAAAGCTCCAAGCTCGACAAAAATATAAATGTGAAAAAACAACTACCTAATAAAATCAAAAAACCAAAGATGATTTTAAACAAGAAGAAAATTATGCTATGCAGTCGGAGGAAACATATTTGAAAGCTGTATGACTTGAACCTTATTATTATGACAAGTTCCCAATTTCATCTATGGGCTTCAAATAATTTATTATAATCCTAGATAATGAATTTCTAATTTGTCATCTTGAAAGATTAATGACCTTTATAACTTAAAAATAATTGAAAGAAAGAATTAAAAACAAAAAAGTAAATTCGGTCTGTAACAAATAATAAAGGTAACCCATCCAATGCAACCAACCTCGTTACAGTACTTAATGTATGAATGACGTGACAAACGCATGCACAAAGCAATCATGACAGCCGCGACTGAGCTCGGTCCAATATTGCCCAATATTCCCTGTAAAACCGAAATGTCAAAGTTAGAGTGGCCCCGCTGTCTGCGGCGCGCCGCCGCTTACGTACTTTGTGCCGACAGTGTCCATGTGAACTGTGTTATTATTTATAAGATCTTTTTACCCGACTGCCGAAAGAGGGCAATGTGTTTATCAGTCTGTGTATGTATGTTTGTTCTTATGTGGCTTTCTAAAGACCAAACACGTTGGCCGATTTTGATGATTCTTACGTCAATCGATTCGCCTTAACCCTGAGAGTGTCACTGGCTACATTAAAATTGGAAAAGAAAAAATGGCGAATTTTGGGCGCCATTTTGGGGGCTTTTTTTTCCTTCTATACCCATCGTGTGGAGTATCAAAACAAAGGGTTTTAAGAGGTGATTTCAAAAATGTGTAACACTTGTATGTTTAAATGTAACTAATTCGAAAAAAAATAACTAAAAAGCTGTAAATAAAAAAAGTTAATTCAAAAAATAAATAAAAACCCGACTGCTTAAAAAGCGAACTAAATAGACGTAAACCAGAAGAAAATCATGTTGTGCAGTCGGAGGATACATCTGGTTTTGGTCAGCCAACTCGCGAATATGTATCCTCCTGCTGCACAACATGATTTTCTTCTTGTTTACGTCTTTTTAGTTCGCTTTTGTATTTAGATTTTTAAATTAACTTTTTTTTTCAACAATTGCGATATGCAATAAAAAATTGAATTTGATTTTTTTCAGGGCTTTTTCCTTAGCAGCCTAGAGTCTAGTTTTCTTTCGAATAGGAAGATAGACCTTTGTGTATCTCTTCGGGAAAAATAACTGTGCTATGATATTATGGTATTTATCTAAAAGTGTCTTCACCACATCGCGTCGTTAAAAAAAATTATAATCGATAAATTAAATTACCACAGAATAGTGAATAGTTATTTTATAGCAATTACTTAATGTACATTGTGAAATCAACAAAACAAATACATAAGTACTAATTTCTTACTTGCCCGCATACCAAACTAATTTGTCGATTGTACCTAGTTACGTAATGAGATTTTATAATCAGATTACCTAATAGATAAAATTAAACAACATGTTATTGTTTGATAGCGGAGATAGCTTATCTACACCATTTGGTGACTTATGTTATTTAATAAATCTATTGTTTGTACCGATTATTATTCAAATAAACTCCAGGCATACATTGTTATTTACTGCCTACTGGTTACTTACTATGGATTTGTGTTACGAAAAAAAAGTTTTTTATAATGATAAAAAAACGTCCGGTTTTTTGATCATTTTAATAAACTTTTTAAGCTTATGAAGCGAACTAAAAAGACGTAAACAAGAAAAAAAACATGCTGTGCAGTCGGAGGATACATCTGGTTTTGGTGAGCCAGCTCGCGAATATGTATCTTCCGACTGCACAGCATGATTTTCTTCTTTTTGACGTCTTTTTAGTTCGTATTTTTGATTTTTTTAATTAACTTTTTCATTTATTACTTTTTAGGTACAATACAATAATTAAAGTCGGATATTAATAAACTGCCTAACAGATAAAATATATAAATAATGTAATTAATAAATGATGATTCATAAAGGAAAACTAAATTGCCACCAGTTGCCACAGAATAGTGAACAGTTACTTTTATAGCAATTACTTAATGGACAGTATGAAATCAACAAAACAAATACATAAGTTCTAATTTATAACTTGCCCGCATACCAAACTAAAGTTGTCGATTGTACTTACGTAATGAGATTTTTTAAACAGATTACCTAATAGATAAAATTAAACAACATGTTATTGTTTGATAACTAAGATAGCTTAAATCTGCACCATTTGGAGACTGATCTATACCAATATTATAAAGAGGAAAGATTTTTTTGTTTGTTTGATTGTTTGTACCGAATACGCTCCGAAACTACTGGACCGATTTCAAAAATTCTTTTACCGTTGGGAAGCTACACTATGCCCGGGTGGCATAGGCTACTTTTTATCCCTGTATTCCTACGGGAACAGGAACTACACGGGTGAATAATATTATTATAAAGATCAAAGATTTTTATTTTTGTATGTATAAAGAATAAACTTAAAAACTAATGGACTGATTTCAAAAATTCTTTCACCGTTGGGAAGCTACACTATCCCGCGAGACATAGGCTACTTTTTATCCCTGTATCCCCACGGGAACGGGAACTACGCGGGTGAAACCGCGAGGCGACCGCTAGTGTATTAAATAATTCTATTGTTTTTACCGATTATTTTTCTAATAAACTCCAGGGATACATTTTTACCCGACTGCCTACTGGTTACTTAATATGGATTTGTGTTACGAAAAAAAAAGTTTATTCAAATGATCAAAAAACCCGACTGCTTAAGAAGCGAACTGAAAAGACGTAAAAAAGAAGAAAATCATGCTGTGCAGTCGAAGGATACATATTCGCGAGCTGGCTGACCAAAACCAGATGTGTTGATGACCTGATTCTTAAGCAGTCGGTATTTTGGATTTTTTGAATTAACTTTTTTTCTTTATAACTTTTTAGGTCGGTACATTTAAACATGTAAGTGTCATAAATTTTTAAAATACCCTCTTAAATCGCTTTATTTTGATACCCCACACGTAGGGTATGGAAGAAAAAAAATTGGGCCCCCACACCACAATAGGTATATTTTTATTTTCCAATTTTAATGTAGCCAGTGATACTCGCAAGGTTAAGACGAATCGATTGACGTAAGAATCATCCAGATCGGCCAACGCGTTTTTCTAAAACACCACATAGGAACAAACATACGGCAGGCTTATAACGTATCTTTCGCAAGAGCAAAACGATAGCAATCAAACGCATTATGTCACAAAATTCGGAATTACATGCAGTGTGGGTATGGTAGGTCCTAAACAATCGTTTGCTAATCGCTCGCTGTTTGTCAAAGGCACTTTAAAAAAAAAACCGCGAACAGCTGTAGTAAAACTTTTGTATTGAAAAGCAATTATTGCGCAAAAATCGCTATTGTTTTGCTCTTGCTAAAGATACGTAATAAGTCTGCGGGATTTTTGATTTTATTAACTTTTTTTATTTACAACTTTTTAGTATAAGTGGTATATATTTTTGTAAGCACCTCTAAAAACCCTTCATTTTGTTACCCCATTCGATGGGTTTCGAAGAAACAAAAATTGCAACCCCTACAATATGGCGCCCAAAAGCCGCCATGTTTCGTTTTTTTTAACGGCACTTATCTAAGAACACTTGGACGATCAAAACATATCTAACGATGTCATAATTATATAAATCTGTCTAGCGGTTTGAAAAATATGAGGTAATAAAGAATATTACATACAAACAAACATACAAGATACGCGCGAAAAACATAACCCTTTCCTTGCAGTCTGGTAAAAAAGGGATAAGTGCTATTCGTCCTGTATAGCTCCGTCTCAGTCTCACATTGAAACCATGATAGCTTTGAAACGTCACAGTAAGGACCCTGTGCTCTAAAAGAGATAAATAAGCCTTTAGCCATTGAGGTAATAATGTACTATGCCTTTAGCCGCGTTGACACGAAGTCTGTTCGGACCGAGTGGACTCGAAGAAGGCCACTCAGACCGCGTTCTACTTTACTGATCTAGCTCGGATACGAGTAGATACCAAATACACAGGAAGTCTACTCCCTATCTCCGTCAACAAAGTTGCGGTTGAAAGTATTCCGAAACTTCGGAGTGAAAAAAAACAAGTGCCAAGCTCAATTTTTCGGACCGCTAAAAACACATCGGGAGTAGGTACAACAGTCAAATTGTGTTGTCATGAATCATCCGTCCGTAGGTAATACGGAGTAGGACCGCCAGTAACGAAGGCCGAAACTACGAACTTCGTGCTTAGGGAGTAGATCCCCTGATCCGAGTCTGCACGGATCGGACGCCGTCGTCCGATTGCGCTCGGATTCCGGGTTGCACAACATGAGTTGCGTCCGAGTAGGTATCCGAGTCCACTCGGTCCGAGCAGACTATGATCGTATCAACTCGTCTTTAAAAAAAACTTAATTCAAAAAAGCAAAAAACCCGACTGCTTCAAAAGCGAACTAAAAAGTCGTAAACAAGGAAAAAATCATGCTGTGCAGTCGGAGGATACACATTCGCGGGCTGGCTGACCAAAATCTGGTGTATCCTCCGCCTGCACAGCATGATTTTTTCCTTGTTTACGTCTTTTTAGTTCGCTTTTAAACAGTCGGGTTTTTTGCTTTTTTGAATTAAGTTTTTTTATTTATAACTTTTTATTTAGTTTTATTTCGAATTAGATACATTTAAACATATAAGTGTTATATATTTTTGATACCCCACACGATGGGAATGGAAGAGAAAAAAAATTGGGCCCCCACAATATGGCACCCAAAATCCGCCATTTTTCTATTGTCCAATTTTAATGTAGCCTATGACACTCGCAGGGTTAAGACACATCGATTGACGTATGAATCATCAACATCGGCCAACGCCTTTGATCTCTGGAACGCCATATAAGATCAAACATACATACATACATACATAGACTGATAAACACATTACCCTCCTTCGGCAGTCGGGTAAAAAGAAAGTCAATCTTGCCCTAAGTCTTATCGGTGCACCACCACCGATTCCCAACTAAATTTTTAAAAGCTACAAACCTCTTCTGCAGGAAGAAAGCCTCCATCTGTCTGGCCAGGTCGATGAACCGTTCCACTTCGACCTTGACCTCTTCCTTCTCCACGCACGGAGAAGCTTCTTGTTTCGTCAGCACGTTCAGACATGCCTGTAAATACTCTTTGGATGATGATCTGTCCCATAGACAATTGAGATGCCTCGGAGGTTATTGCTAAAAACGGCATTGTCAAAAAGTGATCAACCAAATCAAGAGAGAGAGAGAGAGAGTAATAATTATTATTTTATTTTATAATTCAACATTTTTGATTACTTTTTAACCCCCGAC